>PVJL010003875.1:50000-52500 GCA_004026885.1 Lyroderma lyra
GTTAGCACACATTTGTAGACACTAAGCAAACATTTGTCTTTGAAAGTAAGTGAAGTAAGTCTTAGTTTACAAAACCTACGAGTGTATGGCAAAGTAATATAAAACAGCACATTATAGAGACTGACAAAAGGTTAGTTTAAGATATGAACTTGTAATTTAAAAAGGAACCTACCATCTTTTTGACATGATGTGACTTTTAGTATAATCTTTATTCTTTGAAAGTTGAAATCTGGTACAGCATTATTTAAAAAGTCAATAAAATGTGTTTTTTTCTTTTATTACATTTAGAACAGTATTTTCCAAATGTATATTTTTTGCTTATTATATTTACTTAAAAATACTTAATGGGGAAAAATTAAGTAAATTCTGAAAAAAGGTAGAAAAATTTGAAAATGTCTTTACTGTCTTCCAGAGGGAATATGCAGCCAAAGTCTTTCATATCTGATTCTAGCATACTGAATAGAAAAATTTTTTTAAAAAGAAGTTACTAACAGATGTCACCCCACTAAGTCTAACAATAAAAATGAATTAAAAAAAATAAGTTACTTCTGGCATCATTTTTGCATCACTGAGCTCTTGGTTAAATCAGTTGACTCAAAATTTCCCATTTATATTTTCTTTTTTTCCTCCTTTTCGGAGGTGAGTGTTAACTGTGTTGATTTAACTTACATTTAAAAGAGGAGTTGCACATATTCTTTAACTTTGCTATCCAACTCCCACCATTGCCACAATGACAATAGCCAGAAACTAGTGACTTCTCAACGTAGTTGAATATATCAGAGTATCAAATGCATGATGAACATTTTTGAACATAGTATCCTGTATTTACCTTGTAGCAGAGAATTGATTTTGAGATTGGAAATTGGAGAATATCTCTATTTCAGATGACATTTCTCAGATAAGTTTCTTGAAAGGCAGAAATAAAATATCTCCTTTTAGTATAACTTATGTTTTTAATAGTATGATGATAGTTGAAGAACAGGGAGAAATTTGAAAGGCTATTTCTTGTCAGCAGTTGTACAGGTTCATTTATCTTCATGGCTGCACTTATCAAAGCATTGGAAAAGGGTACTTAATTATACCTACCAACCTTCTTTCACCTCCCCAATGTTGTTCACTCTCACAATAAGTAGCCTCACCTACATTGTTGTTCTGAAGATAGTAAGAATATTTTTATAAGTTTCATTTTAGGGAATATAAAGACATTAGACCAATGTTATGGTAAATAAAAATAAAATACCATTTATTCAATGATAAAACCCACGTAGTTCATTTCTGTTCTGACCTTCTTCACTGTCTGTTTTCTCCACCTCCTTCATCCTTCTTTAAAGTCGAACACCTTAAAGAACACCAGGAAGAGTAAATAAAATATGAAGTGGCAAGTATGTAATGAATCTATCTCCCAGAATTGGTTTCAGGGTCAACTGGGATTTTAGACAGTATAGAGTTAACTCATCCATATATTTACGAGTATTGCTACCTAATCCTGTCAGTTCTTTTAGGAGGCTCTAATCAGATCATCCAACCCTATTTGTCAGTAAGGGAAGCATGTTTTGTAAAAATAAAAAGAAATAGTACAGATACGAATCCTCCAACTTTACAAACCACATAGGAAACAGGTAATTGAAACTGTTGAACTTTGGTCATGAAAATAACTAGCACTAGGTGGTAATGTACATGTCACTGTCAGGAAGAGGTTAGACAATCTTTAACATCAGTACTTGGGAAAGACAATTTTGTCATTTTGGCCATTGACTTGAGTGTCACTTAAAATTAAAACAGCTAATAAAGTGAGGCATCAGTTTATTAATAATCTAGGCTCAATTTTTTATTTGTATTTATTTTTTTTTATTTTTATGTGGGTAGTTCCCTGGCTGGGAATTGAACCCAGGCCACAGCATTGACAGCGCTGAAGCCTAAGTCACTACACTACCAGGGAACTCCTAGGCTCAATTTTTAAATTAAGTCTTTACATTTTTAACAAGCAGTTTAAGGTTCACAACAAGATTGAGAGGAAAGTACAGAGTTTTCATATATCCAGGCTTAATTTTGTCAGTCATTAAACTATCATACGCCAGAGTCCTCATATGTATAGTAGAAATAGGTTGGATTGTAAGAGTTAGTAGAAATGATTTTCTAAGGCTCATGATAACTGACCTAATAATGATGTGTCTTTATTACTTATTATTTACAGAACTGTACAGATGAAGTACATTAAATTGAACTGAGTGAATATTTGGTGACCAAATGTGATTTGTATTTAGATGTAGTCTTAAATCTTGTGGCATTAGTAGAATAATTTGACTAAGTATCAGGTGATATAAAATAATATGATATTTTAATGTAATATAAATGTAAGCATTATCATTATGATACCTTACTAGCTGTGCTATGTTCTCATAATGTTGTTACTTGCAAGTTTTTTCACAAAAAATTGACTGAAATTGAAAAGATTAGGATAAAACGTATGATCTAAACTATGTATGCACCATCTTTTTAT
>PVJL010003875.1:57500-65000 GCA_004026885.1 Lyroderma lyra
CAATGTTTGAATATACGTCAGATGGAAAAAAAAAGAAATGATTATTCTCTAGCAACTGTATATAATCCATAAGGACATACACAACACACACACACACACACACACACACACACACACACACACACAGAGGAGAGAGAGAATTGACTTAGTTTAAACCTAGAAATAAACTTTTGCTTCTTTTGTATCATGAAACAACAGGAAAGAATGAATGTACTCCCAACCTCGGTGTACTACAGAGCCACTTTATAAATATTTAACATTCTATAGGACTGATTCATACGTTCTACACAACTCTGTGGCAAGGCTGACCCATGCTGCCGACATTCTACACATCACTGAGACAGGGAGGTGAGGTTTTCCTGCTTTCAGTCTAATTGTCTTTGACAATTGCAGTGCCTAGCGCTACACTGCTTGTGTTGTATTTAAAAACAGGGGAAAGAGGAGAGACTTGTTCATTAAAGATGCAGTATCCCTGGTTCACACAAATGCATCTGGCAGGTTCAAAATCGAATGTCAACCAGAGGTCTTAGCAGAGTGTGAGCTTTAGTTCATGTGTTGGTTAGTCACAAGTACAGCTGGTTTTGAATTCTGAAATACTAATAGCTCCACATTTACTAATGTGCTTCCTATGAAAATCGGCAGGCGATTCAACAACCGAAGCCTTTACTTTTCAAAAGAAAAAACATTAAAACACTGAATTGTAAAGTGGTCATGTATATCACTGCACATATGAAAAAAGGAAGTAAACAGCTGCTTCTGAGTAATGTAAAGTAGATGTTAAAAGTTCAAATAGGTGGTAGTGAAAATGGCACACACACACACACACAAACACACTAATTTTATATATATGTGTATATATAGATATATATAGATATATATATATATATATTAGAACTTTACTTCAGTGGCCTCAATAGTTCAACAAACTGTGTCCCTTTCTCTTTGCAAAATACATTTTCAGTGATCATGATGCCCAATTCTTGTTAAGGTGAGAATGGAGTTATAGAAGTATCTTTCTGCTTGGAGTTGGACACATTTTCAGAGAAATTCTGAATGCCTCTAAAACATTTTCTAACCCACAAATATATTTAAATTTAAAAAGACCTATTGTAGGAATTAATTTGGACTTTTCTGTACGTAGTCTTTTAAAAACTGCATAGCCAAGTACTATGCAACCCATGTAAATTGACCTTGCTATTTTACATAGCACAGCCTCTGGATAGCTTTTATCACTTGCCCAGATGGTGTTTGGCCTATATATTTTAGTGGAATGGTTTATTTTCTCCTTGATAGGTTTCAAATGCACAAGAAAACATTATACCCGTCTATCTGCATTTTAGTAGAATACAAACTGACTAATAGATAAACATTCTGTGTGAAAGTAAATAGCCTTAAAGTATACTGCCTTCACATTCCATTGATCAGCTCAGTCAGCAAAGTTTTCCATATTGTCACTAATGTGCTAAATATTTTGGTGAAAAGCATGCCAGAAGTGTAGAGTATTTCCATTTGTGTCACACATAAGGTTATTATGAACTACCTCTTGAATTTCTATTGATCCTTCTGAAGTAGTTTCCTTTCCTTCCTTTTTGTCCCTGTTGGAAATGTTATTGCAGTTGTGAAGAAGAGAATTAGGGGCTGTTAAGTGGACTGACTCAAATCCCCTGGCCAGACGGCAAGGGATTTAGACTGGCTCATTACCTTACCTTCATTAGTAGCCTTCTCCAAATTCTTAGCAGTCAAAAAGAGGCCAAGAGTATGAAGCCCAATTACTCAGTAGTACCAGCACTGATTGCACACATGCACTACTGAGGCTGTGATACCCCACCCCCACCCCAAGCTCCAGAAGGGATGGTCAGAACAGAGCTCATTATTAGGCTAGTTCCTAGAAGCGCTCCTAATGCTGTCATGCAGAATCAAAGAATCACAGGAGAGCACCTATCTACTCAAAGGTCAGCCTTATCTCCCCCAACAGATCTTCATTTCTTCAATATGTCCAATTTCCTATGAGATCAAATCCTAGAATTTGCGAGGCTAAATGAAATTCACACAGGACTTCAGCTTCTGCCTAAATACATGAATTTTTGACTACACGTCTCAAAAGTAATTTTTAAGTCATTTAAAGCTAAAAGCCAATATACGTGACTTTCGTTTCAGTTTTATAGACGAGTGTAGAACACAATAGTGCAGTCATATATTTGGCATTAACTCTTACTAGCCACACACACACACAAAAAAACATATGGATCAATATTGGATTTTCCAAAGTTGTCTAAATAAGACTGGGTTTGTCAAAACTTGCCGGTTGCTTTCAAGTGAACACAGCATGTTGGCGGAAATGAAATGTAATATCTAAGACAGAAAATAGGTCAGCACTGTGCAAAAGTAAACTTGTCAGTGAGATCAATATGAACCTACAAGTTAATGGGGATATTAGAATTTCCTTACAATAAGGGGTGTGCAGGGTAGAGCTAGAACACAATTGTAGCATTTATTCACTTTTGAGAAAAGGAGGATGTACTTAAATATTATTTTTTGTATCCTTAATGAAAGGCACTGCTTTTTAATATGGAATATTTATATGTAAGCACAATTTTGTTTTATAGAATATCATAGCAAATTAAATTCTGGTTCATTTGCTCAGTTTTTAGGAACATAAAAAATAAGAAAAATGAGGAGTAATCATCAGGCATTAAAGATCAGAAATATGAAGTTCTCATTAGCTTTCTCTATGTTGTGTTTCAGAGAATTTGACATTATGGATGAAGTCAGTAAAAATATTTGAAGGAAAGAAAACAATAACAGAAATAATTTTCTTGGGGCTTCCCATTGCATTTATTTAAAATTTTAAAAATGTACATCACTTTTTGAATACATAAAATGCCAGTGCTTTGCAACAGTTTTGTTACGGCATCGCTCAACTTAAAAAAAAAAAAAAGAAAAAAAAAAGGAAATAAAAAGTAACAGGAAAAATACATTCAAAAAGCCAGGCTGTTCTGCTTATGCACAGGCAGTGGCTTTGGAAAGCTACAGCCTACACTGTGTCTGTTCAGAGGCTTTGCCGAGCATCAGTCAGCTATCAGTGAAAAGTTGCACATAAAGCATTGAAGGATACAAAGAACAACTTGGTGGGGAGCAAAAGAGGAATGGGAAATTAAGAAAAATGCCACACATACTATTGGGATAGGGGCAGACGTAGGTAGAAGCAAGCAGGAAGACTGATGTATTTGGAAACTAGATTTATGGGGAAAGATGGAAGAAAACAAAGTATGTTTGGCAAGCTATCGTGTGTGTCTGTGTGTGTGTGTGTGTGTGTGTGTGTGTGTGTACTTCCAATATCCTACTTTACCTTCAAAGAGAAATGTAACATAACTGAGGTAGAAATGAATGTAGGAGCACTACAGCCCAGAAGATTTCAAAATGAGAAGCAAAATTGCACTGACGAGAAAAGTAAAAAAGGAGAAGGGATATAGATGTTCTTTGTGGATATACAGAAGTTGGTTGTTTTTTATATTTATTTAATTACTTGCTTGATTGTTTGGTTGCTATCTCCTGCATCCTATCAAACAGCACGGCAAGCCTGTAAGTTAGATTAGTATATAGAATGACACCATTCCTAGAAGTTTTAAAAGAGAACTTGCAAACCACCACCACCACCACTACCACCTATGCGGTAAAATGCAGTCCTAGTTTTTAGGTACTGTGACTTTCAAGGTCCTAAACAGGTCCTGTAGCTGACTGTTCTAGACACTAACACAAACTGAGTAAGTAGCTTTCCGTTAACCAGTGTACCTTTTAAGAACATTTTCACTTCATTATCAAGGAGCAATGTATGAAGAACTCTTGCACTTATTGACATAAAGAATTATTCTGCTCTGGTCAATTCCCCATAATTAGCAAAGGAACCTTTAAAAAAAATCCTTCCATTTCTACTTTAAATTGTAAATATTTAGTCGTATCACATGTCAGTATTTTTCTGGATACATTCAAAGTAATTTGCCTTGCCATTTTCCAATTGTTGAGGTAAACATACATTTTAATATAAAGTAACATTGAAGCCTATCCCAATACTCTCAGCAGTACATAGTGCTTTCAACACATTCCTTTGAGGTACTGTACAAATCACAATCGCTTTCCTGAGTTTTTGCAGACAAAAACATTAAAAGAAATGAACTGCAGAAATTAAGGTCCAGATTACCGTTACCCTGTTTTACCTGTTCTTAGCGTAATACTGCAGAACAGACAGGATTGAGGAATACTGTTGCTCTTAAAATGGCAAAAATCTGGTTTTCTGTCATAACACAACCGTTCATCTCTTTAGTCCGATAATGTTTGAAGTTAAAGCTCTTTATATTAGCACATGCCACCAATGTAATTGTGAGGCAAACAAAAAAATAAAGCACCACTCCAGGCACTTGACAGCAACTAAATCTCGAGAACAGCAGAATGGAATCAACACACGAGGTTCATGTCCTTCTGAAGTCAACACACTTGCACCTTGCTCCTTGGTGAGTGTTGTCTAGCTTGAACCGAACTGAGCATCAGCAGATGCTTTCTGTCATCTGGGGCTTTCAAAGCACAAGCTCTCATTTGATGCAATTTTCCTCCATATCTACCCTGACTCTATAAAGAAGCAACTTATTGGTCGTCTTCCCCAGTACCCTTTGCAATTTAAACACTACTGGAAAGGGGCTCTATACCCTATGTAGCAGGTTTTATGTGTGTGTGCCAACATTCATTACACTTTTTTAAAGAAGTTATCACTGACTGCAACCAAACATTTTGTTCCATTCAACATACATATCAAGCTCTTTTTGAGATATGCTAGGCTGAATCTTGCAGAAAGCATTTTCAAAGTCTTGATATGTAATGGGCCTCAACTGGCTGGGCATAATGGCTGAAAGGTCTGTGGCTGGCATGGCATGGAGGGGGCCCACTGCTGCTTCCTGACACAAATGAGCCACGTCTAGTCCAGAAAAGCCTTCTGTGCGCTGGACGAGCAGTGCAAACTCCTTGTCATTGAGACAGTAATTGTGCTGTGAGAGCAGTTGTACTATTATCTGGTGCCTCGCTGTGCTGTCAGGAAGTGGGATTAAAAGTCGTTTCATGAAGTACCTTCGAAGGGATTCATCTATTTCTTCTGGCTTACTGGTGGCACAAATTACTACGATTTGGTCCTCAGCCGATGTTAGTACAGTGTCCAGTTGCATCAGAAATTCGGTTCTCATCCGACTGACTGGACTGTGCTCCTCGCTCACTTGGGAGGAGAGAAGCATGTCAATGTCACTGACAAAAATCACCGAGGGCTGGCGACACCTGGCCACAAGAAAAGAGGCATGAATAATTTTCTCTGCTTCTCCTAACCACTTGGCAACTAGTCCAGAACCAGCGATTTTGAAAAATGTGGCCCCCAGCTGACTAGCTATGCATCTGCCCAATAACGTTTTGCCTGTCCCCCGAGGTCCAAATAAAAGGATGCTCCGAGGTAAGGCCGTCAGTCCACTGAATGCATCTGACCTCAACACCGGCCATAAAACCTCCTCTTTAATGACAGCCTTTACCAGGTCGAGACCGGCAATGTCATTCCAGTCCACCGGTGGTCCTTGGGTGATGATCTCATTGGTTACCAGGTCAATGAGCTGCGTGTCGGTGTTCTTCAGTTGCTCGTCCACG
Organism: Lyroderma lyra; assembly: GCA_004026885.1. Classification (NCBI taxonomy): domain Eukaryota; kingdom Metazoa; phylum Chordata; class Mammalia; order Chiroptera; family Megadermatidae; genus Lyroderma; species Lyroderma lyra. Next base: position 63,174 of record PVJL010003875.1, read on the forward strand.
GAGTGGTTGGATGAGGTAGCTGCACGGAGTCCAGGGCCTTGCATTGGGTGAGAGAGGAGCTGCCTGTGCTCGTCCCCATGCTCACTCATTACTGGCGACGTGTACTTCCCAAAGGATTCACTGGATCTTGAGCCCAGTGAATTTTTAGCAGTACTGTAGGAAGGAGGGGTCAGAGCCCTACTGGACTGGCTGCTGAATTTTCTTTGCTGTTCAGAGGACATTAGCTGCTTCGTTGGCTTAAATGCTAAGGATGATGTTTCAGCACTTCTGTCAAAGCCATTCCCCCGATTTGAGTTTGAAATGCTATTGTCGGGCATTCTGTACATAGGACTCTGTGTAGATCTCTGTTGGCCATAGCTGTAATTTCCATAACTGGAGTCCATATCTCCTTGCCCTGCCATATAGAAAGCTTTCCTTTTGAGAGAACTTGCCGAACTGTTGGTCAGGGCCGAGGGTGCAATAGGTGTCAAACCGTGACCCTGGTAGGTGTAGCCGGGAACCGTGGTGGGGGGCAGGGGCGTCGGAGCAGGAATTCCTGAAGGCAGGTATGCCGAAGGAGGCGGAGGGGCGCCCCCCGGGCTGTACCCAGACCCCACAGCAGTCTGAGGAGGGTAGCTAGCAGAGGGATAGCTGTAACCGGAGAGGTTAGAAGTCCCATTGTAGCCTGGGACCAGGGCTGGTGGCGGAGGGGGGGGTGGTGGCGGCTGTAGGAGCCCAGAGCTATGCAGAGGAGACGGGTGAGGCGAAGGAAGTGCAGGTGCTGGCTGGCTGCTGTACGTAGAATGCAAATAGGAGCCGTTGTATCCTGGGGCGTATTCCTGAGATGGGAGCCCTGCATGAAGACTAGGTACAGTGTGGCTTCCACAGGTACTGTTTGAATAGCTGGGTTCTGTCAGGTTGCTGGCCACCCCAGGAGAGCTCCCTATACTTGCAGAGACATCTGCTGGAGGGAGGGCTGAACTGACGCCAGCTTTGCTGGCAGTGATAACATCCGGAACACAGTTCATGGGATAAACAGCTTCTGAATTCAGGGAAGGCTGCCAGGGCTCGCTTTCATTTTTCCGACCATTCACTAGGCCTGATGGTGCATCTGAGTAGTTGCTGAGTACAGGTCGGTCCACAGGGCCTTCCAAAATGCCAGAATATTTCTCTGCATATTTTTTTAGTAGGTTGGATGCAGTCAGAGCGGATATGTCATCATTCGCCCAGGCGTACTGATAGGTGCGCTGCAGATGACCTCTGTAGGCTTCAACTTTGTGGGCAGGAGACCGAGTGGTCGAGGTGATGTCAAAGTGCTGTTCTGGCCACTGGGCATGCTCCGGCGTCCACTGCATTTTCAAGCCTAAGGGTTTTTTGGGGAAAAAAGTTAAATTACTTAAATATTCATCAGAACTGACAAAGACCCCCCCCCCAACTTCTTTGCTTATCTCTTATTTTCCACTAATATTATCAACATTATAAAGGATTTCCTCAGTTTATATCTGCTATGATCTCTATAATATGTATGCTTTAAAGTGAATTGCAACACTGTATAAAGAGTAAACTGAATTGAAATGAAAACTCTGTAGAAAACCTAATTTGTTTCATTTTTAAGTGATAAGCAAGTTTATTTCGGTTAAGCTTATCAAATATTTTGCTACACACAGAGAGAAACAGATATATATGTACACACACATTCCTGTTACTTTCAAATTTGATCACAGATTCTCACTATAAAGTATGCATGCATTTTAAATATCTAGCAAGTTACAGTATTACACATGTACAATATCTAGCTATTCTGTCTCTTCACATCACAGTTTCTGTTTTATATTTTAACCAATATAA
>PVJL010003875.1:67500-145073 GCA_004026885.1 Lyroderma lyra
CATACACATGCACGCGCACACACACCCACGTTTGAAGGGCATGGCTTCCTTTCAGTTAGCTAAACTAAGCCATTGCTGGCATTAGTTAACACACATACATAACAAAAATGATTTTTTAAAATGTCCACTAGGGGGGAAAAATTGCTTTAGATTTAGAATTATAAAAAAACAAAACAAGAAAATGAAACAGAAATTGGGCAACCTTCTACCTGTATGGGTTTAATTTATTTTTCTTGTAAATTAATCATTTACAAAATATGCAAAAAATGATCTTAGTAAGTTATAATCTATATAAAAGACAGGAATATAAAGTTTAAATAAAGTAGGCTATTTTCACTGGGTATTTCTGCAGTTTAACTCTAGCAATTAAATTTCATTTCTATTTCATCTGAAATTAAGCAAAGATCCTATCTATCAAAATTATTTGGAACAATTACTGGGTACACCATTGCTTTTTGATTCTCATGCTATTTTTGTATGTGTTTACCAAGATAATTGCAAGTTTATTTATTGATGCATACTAAATAATAGCTTTAGCAGGGCTGCAAAAGGCAAGATTGAGCTTAGATTAAATAAATTTAAGGCAACAGAATTATTTACATTCTCTGAAACCCAAGTACTTATCCAGTGCTTAAAAACCATTACTATTATTTGAACATGTAAATTAATAGTTTACCATAAGCTAGTTCTTAATATTCATAAGAGCTGAAGTAGCTGGTATTCTGGAGATTGTCCTGGCCTGGTGAACACAGAGAGCTTTCTCATCAGTTTCTGACGTTTTAATACTAATTGAAAGTAGAACCAGACTTGTTGTTGTTGTTGTTAGTATTGTTCTGCTTATTGGTGGTGATATTTCTGATGTGAAATGAATGAAAAGTGTAGTCAGATATTCTTGGAACGAAACAGCGTGTCCCCTTTGATTGTGCTGCTGGTGCCTGTGAGTACGCAGCAGCACATGCATGTCACTTAACTTGGCAGCCGAGTAATAAGATGAGTTTTAAAAACAGCTTTTTTATGGTTTTCTCTTTGGAACACGAAGAGAAAAACCTCAGAAACAATATCATCTTAACATTATTAGAAACGTGACTCCAGAACAATAACTCCCACTGCTGTTGAGAAAAAAGCTTAACTATCCAAACAATCAAAAATTCAGGGAGCAGTGGAAAGTAAGGAAAATGGTTTTTAAAGATAATTGAAGAATTGCTCCAAAACACCAATTTTTATTTGTGAACGTATCAGAAAATTCTTAATACAGCTGGCAAATTTCACAATGCAATGTCTTTGTTTTTAAAATGTGTCATTTAATAGAAAATTACTTCTAAGACATTCTAACCTGTATTACACAAGAATGGCAGGTTCTACAGTAAGGAGTCATAGCATCGTTTTGTTACTTCACTGTTACAGAATGAATTTCTGCGTGTATAAACCAACAAGTCTGTATTGCCCATCAACTGGATCGTCTGGATAACATTTCCCACTGCTGTCCTTACTGCCCACTTCATAACTTAGGTTTAATTACTCAAAGTTGCTGCCTCATTGCTTTGCTTCCTCCATTTTGTTCTTTATTTTGAAATGAAACAACTTATGGCATCCTTCAACGTTCTGTCACAGGTTCAAAATGGTAAAAAACAAACCAAAAAACCCTCTTATATAGAAAAATGAAGGCTACAGAAACAACTCTCAGAATGTGAAGAAATGGCAAATAAAAGACGAAGCCTTCTAGAACCTACTTCTTCGTCCAAGGCGCTCCCTGCCCCACCCCCACCCCCGCCACACACACGCTGTTCAGCAGTTCATCGGGTCTAAAACAGCCGCTCTCCCCTCCCAGGCTCCCACGGGGTAGTTCCGGCTGCTGGGGACTTTGACTTCATTTGTAGGTTTTCTCAGACTTCCTCAGGGCAGGGACCCGAGGCAAACACCTGCGGGCACGGCAGGCTCGCGGGCCCGAGGACAGCTGCACAGTGCTCACACGGGCCTGCAGGAAGGACATCGCTTCGCCTATTATACTCCTCTGGGCTATGGTACCTCTGAACCTGTCATTATTATTTTTTAAAATATATATGTTTTAAATGTAATACCGTATTTACCAAGGTTTCTCTCTAGGAAACAATCACTACAGGGGTGAGTATACCAAAGTAATTTTAGTTTCCAGCCTCCTCAGCCTAATAATGCTACAGATTCATCATCTCCTAGGTAGGAAATGGAAGAATAAATAGACTAGAGCATTCAGAATTTCAAGTCGAGTGTGGCAAATTCATGGGCTAAAAATACAGGTTTGCATAGTGAAGAGCCTCCTGAGAGAGAGCCCACAGTCCCGCGCTGAGAGCGGGTGGTATGCACTACCTACTTACCTTTGTTCTTCCAAGGGGCGTCATGGCCCATGAAATGTCTGAGCACGCTAAGCAGCGCTCTCCTTTTGGGAGGGCAGCACAGCAGTATTTAGCGTTACTGGAACTAACCCATTTTATCTGAATCTCCCACAGTCCATATCCTGATAACTCCTAGCCTGAAAATGTCATATTATATCTAAAAGTCAGAATAAGAGAAAAGTGAGGGGAAGAATCACAGAAATTACATCTTCTCTTCCATCTATCCATTCGGTTCCATCTTCAGCACACCAAAATCAGAAGTCCTTTCTAAGATGAGTAAGATGCGGGACTGTTAACTTAGTCAGGAAACCAAGGCCCTACTATGTGTAAAGCTTTGTGGTTCAATGCTAAGAAGCTAAGTCAAGGGAATCTGTTTTTGTTTATCAGGCAATGAAACTTGGCCAGCTCTCTGACATCTTTATAATTTCACATTCTAAATTCTCTAAAACACGACTCTTTGATTCTAGATATTAAAGGAACTTTAAGGTGACCTGGTCCGCAATCCAGACGGCCTCAGTTACAGTGTGGTACTTCACTTACTAGGGCATACTCTGGGCTTGAACACGGTTGCTGCTTTGTCTAACGAAGTGTTTTATTTGGGGGGACTGCTATATTGTTGGGACAGAAAGAAACTGGAGAACACATAAAGAAAGTTCTAGAATCTTGTTTAAGAGTGACTATCCGAACCTTGAGAATCAGACCACTGGCTTTGCTCATGGCATCAAAATTTATTTGTTCTAATCCTGGTGAAGTCACTTAAGCACATCATACTCATTGTTTTCAGCTATGAAATATGGACATTAATGGTATAATATACATATTGGATTGTTATTAAGATTAACCGAAGTAGTAATATTTGTGAAAATATTTTGCAGCTGAGAACAGCTGCACTAATACTTTTTGTTATTCCTTTATTTTGGAAAAAGCAATAGGTGCATTAAACACAAAACAAAACTGACTAGACAGATAAAAGTAAAATCACTCTCAGAATTTATGTAACTTTTTCTTGAACTTCAGAATAGCTACTAAAAGGAAATTTTTCTGTGGGAATGTTGGTTATAAGAAAGGAATAGAAATTATTTCATATTGAGCAAAAGCAGCATGATCTCCTTAATGAAAAAGGTATCACAAATTAAAAATGTTTTCATACTATTTTATTTACTTTTAATGTTATTTGTGACCCAGTGTTGGAAAGACCACAACTAAGAAACCAAGTACTTAGGTTTCAAAGCCAGTTAAGAATGATCTCAAAATCCACAGTCTCAAAATGAGATATTCTAATTATATAGCAATGCTGTCAAATGATTTTTCTCTTTAAATCACACTTTCACACCTCAAGACTCCAAATTATAATACATTTTGCAGTAAATTACCTCCTTCTCCCATTCTATCTTATTTGCATAAGGCGACCCTTTTTCACAATCACAAAGGCATTTCTAGCTAAATGGTCTTTAGTAAACATAGTTCAAATACCTCACCCTCTAACAGAAAAATTGCCACCTGACAACCTGAGGGCAGCATACAGCCTGCAACCATGTTTTGTTTGACCAGCACAGGGTTTAAAATCAGTCAACTTTATATAAAATAATCTGTATTTCCATTATTTCCAGTTTTTCAAGATAAGCTGAGTGATCTTATAACACTAGATCTCGTTCTTGCCTGGCAACAGTGGGCCGAGTCCGAGGACTGGCTGCCTCCTCCGGACACGGCATGCCCTCTCCAGTTTGTCAGGGTGCCTCCACTCCTTGTACATCAGGTATTTTTATGGTACTTAATAGTCACCATTTAACAAATTGGACTTATAACTGTACTATGAAGCTTCAAGCCCCACTTTTTTCACTTAACTACATTTTCTTGACAATTACCAATACAGTTCTCTAAAACTAAAAAAAAAAAAATACATATATATATATATATATATATATATATATATATATATAGTCCCTTTAGAAAAAAAATTTTCCAAATACTATTTATTATATGCATTCCTGCCTTCTTAATCAGGGCACAGGGAAAATAATAGTTTTTCTTGTCGATTCAGTGTTATTTAGTAGAACAGTATAGAATGATGAATAATGATTTCTTTAAAAACTGGTTTCCAGATTGCTGTTACTTTATTATTTCTCCCTATGCTCTGATTTTTCACTTTTTCTAGCTATTTTCCACAGGCAAATCCCCACCATCCTTAATAACATTCCTTTGAATCTGTCATAGGTTCTGATACCAAAAACCAAAACTTCATTTAATAGTAAATCATCCCCTAATAATCAATCATGACCTTTAGAACAACTTTTGAGAGATGGCTTAAGTTACTCCAAGTTATACTTCTTATTTCTTATAAATAGCTGTTGGGTAGATAGTATCTGGATAAACAACTGCTCTTGTTCTATATGTCATCGCTTTGGGTTTAGGCAGAGCCTATACTCAATGTTACAGTACCATGACTTGGACTAGAATGGTACCCAGTCCTTAATTATCTTTGTGGGTAGCCTATGATCTGAATCAGTTTCCCTAAAAGGCATGAAATTTTATCCACAGCAACAAAACCTTCACTCATCAAAATGTGACCACATATAAAAATGACTGTTTTGCCAATATTCATACTGAGGATGAAACTTGGTATCCATAGTCCTGAAAGGTTATCATTTTTAACACATAAGACATAAACGTATAAGAGGATGGCTTGCCTATATGAGGATGAATGCATAAGCACTAGGGAAACCAAATTACACTGATGAACAAATATCACCTTTAGTCCACTGAACCTATATTCAATACCTGATCAGGACAGACAACTTATCACTTAACCCTTTCGCAGCAGCGTTTGGCTCTAGTCAGATGAACATTTCCATGCACTGCCTGTGGCCTTCACGTTTACCCCACGAGCTCAAAAAATCTTTTCTACATTTTTCTGTCGTTGTGTTTTTCAAGACTGAATAATAATATGTAATTTTTATATTTTAATGTAATCATTTAATAAAATGTACCACCTTAATTGTATTTACTTAAAAATATAAATACTGTAATTATTGTAAAATTGTTATACAGTGTTAAACCATTTCAAGGACTTTTCTCCATTTACAAGATTTTTAAGTATGTTTTCCTGTGGCTTGCACTATCAACAACAAAGATGTCTTGTATGTCATATTGTGCAACATTTTATAATAAATTTTTTATGTCATCAATGCCATTAGATTCCAATTTATCTATACTTAAATCTAACTGATGCCACTGAGTATGTTTTGAGTATTTTTTGCTAAAATTCAATGTAATGGAAAATTTATTACCATATGGCAAAAGTTCTAAATAAAAATAATGTCATTTATATGCAGAGCAGTTCAAACTGTTATTATTAAATGCATAAAATAGTCAAAATACAACTTTTTATTTTACTGTTTTTGGACACATTTTGAAAAAAAGAACCTGAAGTCAATTAACAGTGAAAGGCTTAAAGAAAATCATAATCATATTCAAATACTTTCTTCCTGTGAGGGGTCTTATAATTTCCAGTACTGAAATCAAAGTGTTCAAGTGAACATATAATCACATGCATATAAAATTCTTATATTTTAAAGTTATAATTTGGATTTATGGTTTTTTTCTTGGCAGGTCATTTTTATAAAAGTTTATGTGTAAAAATTTTTGAATGATCATCTAAATCAAGTAAAAACACTGTCCAAAAGTCTGTGTATATCTTAACATAATTAATTAAAAGAAAACCAACCATGCATATACATGCAATTTAAAGTATACAAATGATTCATACTCGGAATCTTGGTACTTAGTGTCAGGTGTCATAAGCTACTGCAAGGGAAAGAATTTGAGAGTTAGTAGGTTAAGAGGACTGATTTTCCCACATTAAATTGAATGTTGTTTTGTTTATTCTATGGGAATGATTTTAGACAATTTGTAATCAGTTTAAATAGTGCTTTGTAGTTAACCTTTAAAGCAGTTACTTTGTGGCCTTTCATTTCTCGTGCACTCTCTTCGCTTTTTCCATGTATGTTTTTAATCCATTAAGGCCATCTACCCTTCCCCCAGGTCTTTCTGTCATACAGACATCATCAGGACATACCACTTATGTCCATGGGGACTGCCAGTGATAATGAATATGTATGTGCTGTGTCACAACAGAGCACGCCCCTCGTTCTGCAGTATCAGCCCTCTTACGTGTATAAATAACAGGTGAGCTGTAGCATGCAGGGATAAATGGGGTTAATACAACCTGAAAGCCCCACGCTAGATTCATAGTATCCTGCCTGTATGATTGATCCAAATGCCAAAAAGTACTGTCCATTTTCTGTGTTTGGAATCTTTATTTTTAGTAACTATTCTGCTGAGATAACATTACCATTGTTCTTAAAGTCAGAGGTTATTCCAATTGGTTCTCAAGATACTGTTGCACCATATAAAATAAATTTGCACTTTTAATTGACACACATCAGGCACAGTACCGGTAACCTTGAATGATGACATGGCTGGTTAATTTTCTTGGTCACAAACCTAAAATGTGATGTTGATCATTATGTGCATATTTAGCTTTTTGTAAATAGTTATTTGTATGTGTGTATTCTCTTTCAAGTATATAAATACAAAGCTCAGTATAGTTATATTTAACCTGAACTATATTCATTTTTGCTCAACACATCATACTGACACAGGTCAATAAACAAATTCAGAAACTCCCAAGTCCCATGACCTTGTATAAGATGGAATTTGCATCCATCCTTTTTTCTGTGCTCCTCTGGAAGCTTACTCTAAAAAGACAGTTTACATAAAACAAAATAGAAATTAAGGCTGCTTATTTAAAATTGAGGACTCTCTCATATAAAGCAGACAAAGGAATACATATATTATTTACATATAAGTATACAGCTCTTCAACCATTCTTCTTAAAAACTCTGCTTAAGGTGACTCTAAAATGTACAAAGCCCAAACAAAATTTGTTTAGGTTATTTATGCATTTTCTCTTTTTGGCAATTCATGCATTAATTTTTAATGCAATAGCAAAATAGTGTCTTGGACTTTGATAAAAATATTCTATAGTCAGGGCTGGGTGACATAGTGCATTAATTCAGTGTCCTTCACTCCTGGGACCTGTGTATAATTTAGTCCAGTCTGAAGAAAATAACTTTGATCTGAAGGCAGTAGCAAAAGCTACATATGAAATGAGTTTTGGTAGGTTTAATGTTGTTTCTTTCTTATAAGACACATATAAAGATAAACTGCTTTAGAATACAATCAACATGGTCCAGGATTAAAAGTGAAGAGCTCTCAGTAATAGCAATAGTTTCCTTATCTCTCTGTTCTCTCCCCACCTGGCTCTATTCTAGGGCCTGGTGAAATAAACCTCAGCACCACCTATAATTGGGATGCTCTAATTTCCAGATAAACAGAACATTAAAGTTCAGTGTGAATGACAGTCCAGTCATTAGCTCGTGTGGCTCTTCCGTTTGTAAAAACAAAGAATGCTGCATAATGAGACAAGCGGAAGAGAAGACATTGGCATTCTCAAAGAAAGTGGCATTTCCTGTCCTGGAGGGGGTGCCCAACAATCTAATTCTTGGGGAAATGAAACAATAGGAGAGACCACATGTAAAGAAATTGTTTCTTCAAATTCCATCTTGATTATGTTCTGTATGACAATATTTAACTGCACAATTTCATCTACTGTTAGGATAGACGATGCCATTATGTTAAAAAATAAAACTTTGGTCTCTGGATGATTTGAATAAAACGGTAGACCCAGTGGGATTAAATACATGAGATACAGATCCCCTGTCTTCTGGTAATTCTACAATTAATTTCAATCCAACACTGTCCTGTTGTGAATAAACATAGCTTACTTCATTTCTAATATAGCAGTTAAAAATAAAGTTGCTGTCAATACTATCACTGGAGTTAAAAGCTATACATATGTTACTTCTGTATGGTCTAAACTATTCTACAGTTTTATTCTTCTTATTGATGAGCATGGCTGATTTTATTGGACTCTTTAGTCATGGATAAACTCTGATATTAATTTTTTTTTAAAAGGGAGATTTTTTTCCAGTCACATTTTTTAAATTAGCAGATAATTTGAAAGACATTCTAAACTTGCTAGTTTTAGTTGCTTATGGTAAAAGAGTAATAAGTAAGTGAAATTTTCCTGCTACTTCTTCAAATTGTTTGCATCCTATTTACACAAAGTCCCTAAAAAGGAAAACCAGAACCCTGCAGGCAATACATGTAGGCTACACAATAAAATCAAATCTAGGGGTTGTGTATGTCTACGTAAGTGTATGTCTAGAGTTGCAAGAAGGATATAGGGAAAAAAAAGAAAGAAAGAAAAATTTAAACAGAACTGCTTTTATCCTAAAAATGATCTGCTTTACTAGCTTTATTATTAATAAGCTCAAAGTTTACATACCACATCCTCATCAAAAGTAAGCATTACTTAGGTTTTCTTGAGCTACATTTTTGTGTTTGTGGCATGAACCAAGTCATGTACCTCAAAAAGTTTCCATGCTTATAAAACTTAAAGTCTTATGTATGACCCCAAAATATACTATGAGCACTCATTTTCCTAATGGAGTACTCATTTTTGAGGAGGTCTGGGTTTACATGTGTAAAGTTTTCTTCAAAAAGAAAACCTAATAATTTTACTAAGTACGACATTTACTAGAATCATTTGCAATGTCCTGGGGTTCCCTGGTGGTGAAGTGGCTAGGCTTCGGCGCTCTCAGTGCCACAGCCTGGGTTCAATTCCCAGCCAGGGAACTACCCCCGACTCCCCACCCCCCAAAAAAACCTAGAATCATTTGCAATGTCCTATTTTAAAAATCTTTGAAAAATAAATAATTAAAATGTATAATAATTGGGTTACTTAAATAACAAAGCATCCCAATTGTTAACTTAGAATTGTTTTAGTGTTTTCTATGTAAAAACAAAAACAAAAAAAAGTTTTTTTTAAGCAGAATAGAGAACCCATAGAATAATGAATCAGGTCTAAAAGTACATTGCTAGTCATTGAATTGACATACCTGAGATTGGTCTCCTTTTAAGTAAATCTTTCTAAAGCATCTGGATACCTACAAGAGCATTCGTTTATATTTGACTTTTAGTCTTAAGGCTATTACATGATCACTTAGCTAACTTGTGAAGTTTTTCAGGTGAGGATATTTTATTGTGACCTACTTTTTTTTTTTAATGCTTTTACATCCAGCTGTTGTTTTCATATATTACCTTAGAAATTAGATTATCCAGTTGAGTGTCAAATGATATTATACTTTTAAAAGAATCTATTCTGAAAATAAAGCATAAAATAGTGGATTGCGTCCCTGGCCATAGCTCCCAGAAGCATTAAAATGTTACTAGAGTATCCAAATGACAGCAGTGACAGCTTAATCACTTAAAGGCTTTTTACATGAACAATTTTTTTCTTTCAATTTGAGCAGTAATATTCAGGCATGATTTAATAGGAGGTTAGCTGTTAACTGCAACTAAATAACATACTTTTTAAAATATCAAAATCAAGTTTAGTGTCGAACGAACATTCCTTTACACTTTCTGAAATATTAGTGAACGTTCATAAAGCTTGGTTTCCTTTTCTCCCCTCCCAATATATTTTTAAAAATCAGTCTGATAATTAGCATGCATAGCCCAACAGCTTCCTGTATTGTTATCATTTTAAATAGAAGATCCAGGGATAAAATATAATTGAAAGGTAAGCCTATTAATCTGGAGAATAACCTCCACAAACCAAATAGGAATGAATCATTTTTAAGTCTCCACTTCATTTATAGCTGTACATTTGTAAGAAAAAAAGGAAAGCAGAGAGAAACTAAAGGTGACCTTATTTAGACATATTAGTCAAGGAAGCTTTTGCTGTTTTTAAGCAAACATGATTCTGACTCCACTTTGTCCATCCAGTTTTCCAGTGTGTAAATTGGATGATGACTTGAACAATTCTCTCTTCATTAGTGAACTGTGGAAAGGAAATATAGAGGTGGCTTTTTATTCTTTAAACTCTACAGTGTCTTGTATCCAGATTCCAAAGCACCAATGAAAAAAGTATATATATGTGTACATATGTATATATATATACTTTTTGTTAGACAAGCTGTCATAATTGAAATGAAGTCTAATCAGACTCATTACTGTTTTTAGCAATTTGCACCACCAAAGATGCTTATTAGGTAACTGTGTTTAATAAACCACTCTTTAGAAAAATACCAGTAATGAGCTCTTAACAACCAATCTTTAGCATGAATGTAATGTGAAAAGTGTTCCTAGCGCTGAATAGATTTTCACATTTAGTACTGTCATAATTAAGCTCCATGAATTGGTTGCTTTGATGTTAGATTTATCACAATAATTTTATTTTTTTCTATGTTAAGTATACTTGGAAAAACAATCACTTTCTATTAGAGTTGGATTTTTTTTAATTGTACATCAAATTTTAGTCTAGTGCCAACCTGGTCAAATGGTTTTTTAACAGAGCATTTGTTAACAAATGATAGCAAGAATTTTATAACTGATAATTGATGTTAACTCTCAAGTCTTTCCTCATCAGCATCCTGACACCTCAGAAAAAAGTCTTGCTGTCATTCCATTACATATGAAAACTTACCCAAGATATAAATATAGTGTTGTGACTATTAACAGGAAAAATTATATTTCTATCACTAAGTTAAAACATGTAAAAAAATAGACATTCTGAAAGAATGTTTAAAGAACTGTTGGTCTTTCATAATTGCAGCTATAAATAACACTAGATTGCTTTATTAGATGTTATTCTTAAAAACTCGAATACTGTTTTCCTCCTCAATTCTTCCTTTTTGCAGCACTATTTAAAAAGATCTTAACATTAAAAAACAGTATTGCCGATATGTATTATTTATATGCACTAAGGGTGGTCATGAGAGTTAACTGGGCTTCTTATTAGTAAGAGGGGAAAAAAATGTTACACACCTCTAAGGACAGTACTTATTTCCATAAAAAAAAATGATGCATGTGCTGAAATAAGTATGTATCTATGAAGTCTATATTGATAATCTGTCAATACAGTATATCCTGAGACATTTCTCTATACAGAGTCTGGCACAAATAACCCTTTTTTATGAGCTGGTAATCAATACCAAATCTTTTATTAGAAAATCATAAGCATGTAATTCTGTAACATACAGTATCACTCAAGCACACTTTAGGTGACATTTTAGGTAAAATGTTCAAATTGCTGTCCTGCTCGTGCAAGACATTCATGCACAGGGTCCAGTGTTACTTCTGCCGGACCCTGTATATAATTCTATAGAAGGAAATGAAAATAGTGTTTGAACACCTAAATAAGAATTATAGGAAGCTTTTGAGCTTAGAGTCATGAAATATTTCACTAAAGAAGATACATGTATTTTGTTTGTTAAAAACAACCCAAAAGATGACACAATTAGCTTTGAAATGAGATTCTGGACATTCTGAAACTGTCCCATAAAGGTAATCAAGAAATGAAAAAGTACAAAAACAACAGGAGACCAGGAGTGTATACTCATCTATGATAAAATGTTAAGAAAGATTCTGTTACTGAATGGCTCCTCTCCCAATACACTCTCATTTCTTCTAACCTCAAGTTTCACGATTCCTAATTGGAGCCAATAAGCCTCCATAACTGTTCTCAGCTTTCTGAATCAGCAGTGCTGGGAACTGGCACTGCCAAATTAAGGGCTTGTTTCATCTGATTTTGTGAATGCACTTCTTTGCATTACAAAGTAGGGAAGAAACCAAACTCATTCTCTTGTGAATTAATATAGCTTTCATATCAAAATATCTTCTGATTTCTTTAAGTCTTTACTGAATTCATATTCAGAACCACAAAATGAAAAGGCAGTGCATAATACTACTGGAAACCTAAATCCTGCATCTTTAAATGACTCCTAGCTAAAAAACAAAAACTAAGGGCCACTTTCAGTGCCTTTGGAATATCTTATTTAACCTAACCTTGAAAAACTTCACTTATGAATCATGTAATTTATAATTGTTTTATACAAGAGCATGAATGTTTTATACATTTGAATTTGTTACAACAGCTAAAAGCTCCAAGATGCCAAATAATAGTAATGAAGACAATAATAATGATAATCAAAATCATTCTTTTGGCAAGTTTCTAAAATAACTTTCCATAATGATAAAGCTATCATTTAACTAGTAATTGAGTACTGAGTTGATAGATATTTTACATACATAGATCTACCCTTGAGTTATCAAAAGTTGGCAGAATTTCTCTTGGCCTTAGTTTCTAACTTCAGGAAACACAAGCTAAGGAACATGGACATATGCACAGATAAAATTCTAGTGCAGAGAACTGACACAAATACATACTATTATGGAAATACAAGATATGGTTAATAGAGCATAGGTGGTAGCAGTAATGGAGCCTTTTATTTATCGGGTAAGAGTTTTTGAGAAAGTGGGTTTTAAACTCAAGCTTTTGACCATACCATTTAGACATCAGCCTAAAAATGTACAGAAATCATACACTTAAGCTTGTAAATAATTTTGGAAAGGAATTAGGACTAATTTTCCTTAAAATTTTCAAAGACCCACAACACCACCTAGTATTAGCCTTACCAATTCTGAGACCCCTACTCCATTTTATCATGTGCTATATTCCTGAGCTAAGAAAAACTTAAAGTAAATATTCTTCCATGTAACAAAGAAGCAGAGCAGGCAAGCAAAAATAGTAATAATAATAATAATAAAACCTGAAAAAACACAGTTTCTTTTTTTTTGGATCTTAAGTTTTTTCAGTGCTCACTTCAACACCAACCCCCTTCCCTCAGCCTCCTTTTCTCTCTGGCATGTGAGCCAGTGAGTTATTTTCTCTCCTTTCCTTACCTCTCCTATTCGTTTTCAAGTATTTTGGCATTTATAAGAAAATAGGTTACAGAGAAAATATATTTTAAGTCACAAAACCAGAATCCTAAAAAAAAACTTCCTTGAACCTCTGAATCTTGGTTAACTTTTGTTATCACTAGAAAAAAACAATTAAGACCAGTTGGCTAAACTGTTTAAAATATAATAATGACATTCATGCTCTAACAATAAGAGTGCCTACTTGGATGAGCTCACAAAACTGAGTAACATCTGAGTGCTGACTTGAGAGGTTCTGCTCTAAGTGCTCGTGACTGTAGGTCCCTGACCTTAAATCATCTGTAGGGGTGACTTACCAAAGGAAATATTTAGTTCTAAATCTGGTTGGGGGAGGGGACTACATAGAGGACTTAATAATCAAGGTGCATCTTATAATAAGAGCTGAATAGAATTTCACAAGTGAGAGCAAAAAGAGGAGCATTTTCCTGCCTGAGAGAAAACTCAGTCAAAACCACAGATGAAGCAAAGTGTGCCTGGCACCTCTGGGAAACAGGGTAGCTTGAGACGGGTACAAGAGAGGAGGGAGGTATCTGTCTATACATAGGGTGTGATGGACGGAGATGAAGCTAGAGTTCCGATTGCAAAGGGACTTGAATGTTGGGACCTTACTGTACTGCCAACATAGAGGACTGCCCTCATCTGTTTTTTTAGAAATACATTGATAATAACAATATATAGGGAGAAGCAGGGCCTGAAATAAAGAAAAAGGGTGGTCTAACCAACTAAATTTGGAGGAATGAAGAAAAACAAAGGGGACATTCGAAGGACAGCATCATAAACACAGAAATATTTTTAGATATCTATCAAATAATTAATAAAGAGGTTGTGCTAGAAATTACACTCAATCCTTGAAAAGCCTAGTAAGGGGTCATTATTTCCTTTTATGCATGATGAAATAGGTTACACAAATCCAAGGAATTTTCCCAAGGTCACCCCAGAGCCACAATGGCAGCCTGGATCATATGACACAAAAGTTCAACATTTGTTTCCTCTAGGAGAACTCTAAGGCTTTTTAGCTTGTCTAGCCAATGAGTTGGCTGTTGGAAATGCCCATCTTTTGATGGGAGAGAGGTCAAATCAATTCAAGGTTATTTGGGAAGCAAGAGCTTATGGGAACTTGCTGAAATTACGGTAATGGAAGACACAGTAGAGAGAAAGTGTGTAGAATGAGATGAGCAGGAAACTCTGGAGTAAAACCAACCTTCACAGAGAAGGTAATGGGGATTGGGAGGGCCTTTACAGAATAGAAAGGGAAGCAGAGAGAGGGAAAGAATATGTGGTTGCAAAGGACAACTGGGAACGGATGTTCAAGGTCAGTGTTTTATTGCAGCACAGGCATCAGAGACGTCAAGTGGGCTTAAGAGAGAAAAATAGGTCAATGGGGGACTCGAGATGGTCTGTGAGAGAACAACATAAAATGGTGGGAGCAGAAGCCAATGTGGATGGGTTAGGGAGGAATGGGTTATGAGAAAGTGACTAGCAAGCAGGGAAGGACTGATAAGCATCTTACTAAAGATGAACAGCAGTTTATAGCGCAAATTAAGTATCAGGACAGGGAAAACCTGATCATTACCCTAGACCTAGATGGTAAGAAAACTGTGGCCAGTAGGCCCAATCCAGCATGACATTGTCTTTGGTAAATAAAGTAGTATTGGAAAACAGCCACATGCATTTAGTTACGTATTGTCTATGATTCCTTTCTAGCTACATGGAGAGTTGAGAAGTTGGGGCTGAGACTGTATGGCCCACAAAGCTGAAAATCTTTAGTATCTAATCCTTTATAGAAAATGCCTGCCAACCCCTGCTCTAAGATGAGGGGAAAGAAATAGTAGAAAAGAAAGAATAAAACACACAGCACTACGGATGGGGCAGGAGTGGGAATTGATACAACGGCGTCATCAAGAATGTGGAAAGAGACAGAATCAAGGGCAGACATGTTTCAGACAAATACTGGGGGAAAAGTGGGGCACCTTTTCCTTTGAAATGGGTGTGAAGACACTTAAGGACAGATGGAGTATGTTCTATCTCTGGACCCCTTTTCTTTCCCTGAAGACACCTTTACGGGTCAAGCATCCCTTCTACCTTCCTATTCGCAAGTCAGTAGACTCATGTTTCATGTTCTGTTCCATGGTCTATTGACTGTGCTCCTAATCCCCAGTCTGGTGCAAACCCTGCTTACAAGGAGCCACAGGGTGAAAGAGAGTGCAGGAGGATCAAGGCAAATGCATCATTGCGAGTAGAAAATTACCACAGGCAAACCATAAGGGACAACAGTGCTGTCAGTGTATATGACAAGAAAGAACAATCCTAGAAAAGCAGGGAATGAATGAATGAAAAGAGGCTGACCTATGGCTGGCTCTTTTCTTCACACTCACTATCATTTCACAGCATAAGGAGCTTAACATGCACCCTGTAGCTGAATGTTCCATCCATTCACTGCTATCCCCCCACCTCCAACCAGCTGCCTCTTGGCCTCACCTTGGGTCTAGAAGTACACACCCTTCCACCTGTGGGAGGACAGACAGCCTTGCATGGATCCTGGAAGTAGATTCAGGGAATTTCAGGTGCCTTGAAAATGGTCTAGAAGAAGGGCGTGAGTTCAGTGTGGGCACATCCCCATAGTCCCTTGCAGTCATCACAATAGAGTAAGATGCATTCTAGAGGAGGGCAAGACTGAACCTTTTAAAACATGGTACCCTTCCCCTTCTCGCCTGTAGTGACTTGTATCAATAATTTAGTAGTCTCCAAAATTAAAAAATCACTGGTTAAGTTCATTTTTTAGTTTTAAAATACAATGGAATATATAAGGAGTCAAAAGACATTTTAATATCTAATTACTATGATAATAATCTTGGTCTGAATACTAATCTCTGAATTTAAGATTCCTCACTAGTCAGCTTCACACAATTGCTATAAATGCAACTGACAATTTATGCAATGATAAATTACTATTACATAGCTAGTCATCGGCAGAATTGGCACCGAATTGGTTTACTGTTCTAATTTTAATAGTTTTGCTACTCCTTTTTTTCCTGAAATCTACATTTTCCACACATTGGCTTTGATACTGGGTTCCAGGCCAACACTGAGCAAGATGTTTTCCCATATAAATAATAATCCTTCCAGCTTTACCACCTAAAGCTCTTGAACAGGTTCATCTTAGTTTCTCCACTAGGGCTTGTCCATCTCCATTTGTATATGTACTTACTTCTGAGAGAAGGAAGTGTAACCAAAAAGTATAATTCTAGCCCTCTCTGTATTGTCTGGACTTCTTACTAACTTCTGTCCATAAAATATCCACGGTCATTTTAAGTTAAGAGTCCACTTTATAGAATGTGGAAAACAGCATACAGGGCCTCAGAGAAGAACTTTAATTACACAGAATTGTTCCAGGATGTAATACTTGCATTTGCTGAAAGACCAAAATAGGAGACAGAGTCTTTATTTTAGATCTCTTATCAAAATCATTTTTTATACTGTTCACATTATCTTATTCATTCTTCTCACCAGGAAGAACTACCTTTAAAAAATCATTATTTACCATAATGAAGACCTTTAATTCTTAACTGTCAACTGATGAAATGCCCATAATGTTTCACAAGGGCTGTCTGGAAAGTATCCAGCTATGTAATCTGAAAAATAGAGGCATTTATGGCTGGGTGTTTTCCAGACAGCCTTCATATTCTGATCAAGATGGATCTGAATTTGGGCATCCATTTGAATGATTCTAGGTTTTAACCCCTAGACTTCCAGTTACTTGTTATAGGACCATAGGCAAATCACTTAGCCTTCCCAAGTCTCAATATTCTCCCCTCTGAAATGGGGATAATAATAACTCCCTTGAAAGGTTGTATAGAAGATTAAATGAGATAATGGATGGAAAGCAATTATCATATTATGGTATCTTCCAGGAACTCTCCCTGCCAGTGACAGGGCACAGAATTAAAGAGAAATTATGAGGCGAATTTTCAGGTAAATAGATTTCAAAAGCAAAATAGGAAACACCTTCTGAGCCATTCCCTATTCGTTTTTGATTAGGAGATTTACTTTTTTTTCTGTGTTACTTTTATTAAAACTAATTTTCCCAAACACCTAGAGTTAAGTTCTCAACATATGCAAAGAAAATTCACTCATCGCCCTTCAGGTATTCTAGCACTCTTCTCTTACCCTATACTCAATCAGTGATAAAAGTCTTCTCAATTCATGTTCTAAAAACACCAGCATCTAATACTTCTTCATACCCATGCTATTGCTTTAGGGGAGCCCCATTACTTTTCCTATGTATTTTTCCTTTCAGTTCTTAATTTGTATGTACACATGTATATCTTTTTGGCTTGTTTAAAAAAGAACTAGTTTCCCTGGTTTGAAAATAGAGGCTTATAATTTAAAATATGGAAAATACAAAACATAAATAAATATTGAGCATTATCTACAATCATGTAGCAATAATTTTCATTAAACCTTCTTTCATTAAAGTTTTGTTTTCTCTGAATGGTTGCTTTGAAATTTTCCATGTATTTTTAGTTCTTACAGTGTTTGAGAGCATGGTGTACAACTACTAACATTAAAGGAGTGTCTGAGACTGTCTCATTCCTTCGATTTCTGTATGTGTCACTCTTCTGCTTGTAATGCCTTTTCCTGCGTCACACTGTCTTTCCCTTCCTGGCTAATTGCATTGTGTCTATATAGCTTTCCCACTAGACTGTGAGGTTCTTGAGGTCAGTTATCCTTTTCATTTGTGTGTGTGTGTGTGTGTGTGTGTGTGTGTATCAACATCTTATGAGCTTACAAGTGTGATGCCATAGTGCACTTTTCTCCAAAAAATTATTTGTGATAAAGAAGTGTGATTACGATATTGCATAGAGTTCAATGATATCTGATTACCAGTTACACATAGTCATGCAAAAAATGTTTTGGGAAATTAAAAGGAAGATGTATAACTCTACTATGGTAAATTCCTAGTAAGAATCATTCAGCCAATTATAGTACTTAATTCTGTGCCATATGGCACTTTCATGCAAAAAACTGCATTTAGTAATCAGAATGTCTAATTATCAGTCACACACAGTCATGCAAAAAAAATGGAAACTTAAAAGGAACATGTATAACTCTACTATGATAAATGCTTAGTAAGAATCATTCAGTCAATCATGGCACCTTCTTGTATGAAAATTGTTTATTAGGTAGTATCTTTAACTAGGCCGAGACTGTTTTTTTCATCTTATGTTTCTAGCATCTCCCACTATACTTTCTACAGATCACGTGCTCAATAAATAAGAAAAAAGAATAAATAAAAAAAGTCAAATTAGTGATAAAACCTACTCTTCAATTCTTATGAAACATAGAGCTGTCACTATTTACCCAAATAGTACCTATAACTTTTTATAAAATCAGAATAGATCTTTTCTATTAGAACCTACTATGTTAAAGCTTAATATCAAAGCTCTTGATAATTCTAATATTTCTTAACGTTCTCACAAAATGCAACAAATAAAATAAGACTTCATTAGAATATCTTATGGGTGCTATTGAGTAAGACTATAATGTAATAAGATCACCACAAACTACTTAATCCATATATTTAAACATTATGTTTAAACACTTTGTAGGGTAACCGAATATCAGAAATAAGCATTATGAATATAATTTTAAATTTCTTATAGTTGAAATCATACAATTTGCATTCTATTTGTAAAACTCTATTAAGAGAATTTATGCCATGACTGGTCTAAATAATATTTGATAACTAGTGGTTAGAGGGCACAGACTGATATTTAAGATATAAGGTTGCACCATGGTAATTTGATGGTTTATTTTACATTGAGAATAACCAGGTATGACATTTCTAAAAAAGGACTAGATCACTAAAGAGAAAGAATGGCCTAATTGCATCAGTAGAAACGGCTCCTTAGCATAGCTTTAAAAAGAAAAAAAAGATAAATGGAGGGGAGGAGAGATTTTTTTTTTTTTTGCCATTTTTGACAAAAGAGTCATACTATAAGTGTTTTTCAATAAACCTAAAATCAGTTGTGTAGCTTGCTCTTATAAGATGACACAGTCCCTTCACTGTGGTTGATATGTTAGGATCAGTTCTGGGTTGCTTTAGAATACAGCTTGCCCTTTTTACAAGCTTGACTGTTATTGTACATTTTCTCTTTTGTGTAAGGTCACTCGGTTAGATTAAAGTATTTGCTAAAACACTACTTCTCAAACTATACATGCCTGCTTTCCAAGGGTGATACAGTATCATGAACGAGGTATGAACATGCCACTGTGCAAAGACTTCATCTAGGAGACATTTGAATAGGTGCAGATGTTTTAGGGTAAATGTACTTCCCACATTGTTTTCCAAATGCAATCGTAGGGATGTATGTAAAACTTAGGTCTGGAGGGAACCAACAACCACATTAAAAAACATTTGCCAAGTAAAACACAGAACAGATTAAACAAAAAATCAGATACTAAGAAATATAAAGCAAAATAGAGAATTCTTAATTATAAACAAAATACTAAGCATCATTTAGTCATCCAATTGACAGAGATTATGGAGGGCCTGCTTTGTGCCAGGCACTCTTCACTCTTTGCAAATAAAATAGAGAGAAATCAAAGTAAAAGAAGAAACATAATCAACCAGTAGCAATCACAAACTCAAAACTGACTTAAAGAGACCAGGTATTTTCAACTTTTATCTCCTAAATAGGTTATGGTCTTCCTGGGGTTTTCACATCTTTCCTCCCAAATCTAATTCTAACAGATTTTAACTCTGCCCAATAAATTAAACTACAGCAACATCTCCTATGACAACAAAGGAAATCAAACTGGGGAAAACATCTTCAGTGCTGACTTCTGGCATCTAAGATCTAATGGCCGCTTGTGTCTTCTTAGTGCCTCTCACTTAGAAGAGATAATACATGTGAAGAGAGACAAAATTGTAGGTTCAGTCATATCAAAATGTGATTTATGCCAAAATAGAACTGGGAATGTCAACCATTGCAGAATAAATGACAAGTTTTAAACTCTTCAAAGGAGGCCTGAATTCAGTAATTATTTAACTTTGTATTTCTACCACAATGTGGAGCACAATCCTTTCTTGCAAAGCTTTAACATTTTTATTTTCCTTGAGAAAGCCTGGGAAATCCAATAAAATGCTGTAACTCCACAGAGAAACACATATCTTCGTGTTTTTACCCTCCTGGCATATTTTTGGCATGATTTGACTTTTGCCATTAAAAAAAAAATGAAACTGAAGTGCTACTGACAGAATCCACGTAAACAAAGCATCAATAGAAAGCACAGTGCTTCCGTGTGCTGGGAGCTCCAACGGACAGTCATCTGCAAATGGACAACTTTAATTCGATTCCTGGCACCATTGGCCGTGCTGAGAATTCTCCTATCTCTTCACACCAGGGGTTTGCTCTTTTAAGCATTGCTCCCTGAAGGGAAGGAAAAACTAGCGAGAGAGGATTTCCAATGACCCTGCACAGATGAATGGATATGTCAATGGTGAATATTGGTTCAGCTTTGAAACAGGGAATCCTGCAGTGGTCTCGCTTCTCTACGTCCTACGCTGGCGTGAGTGTCGCCAAAGACTTGTGTGAGCAGGAATCTTTAAAAGATCAAGACAAAGAGTAAGGAAGTAAAAACACAAGCAGAAAAAAATGACAAAACGGTATTTTAAAAAAGGAATGATAATTTAAATGTTCGGGTAATTCAGTTCTTGAGAGACAAGCAAGGGAGTATTATGTCTTGTGTTAGTGAGGCTCTACATTTTAAAACTTCAGGCTGTGAAAGGTAAATTCCCAAACACTAATTGCTCATAGAGTCAACTAGTAGTGTGGTGTCCATCTGACAGGTCTTGAGGAATAATTAAATACTGAAGTGAGCCCTAAGCACTTTGAGTCCTCTTAAAATTTTCCCTGCCAGGATTATAATGAAGGCATACACAGACATAAGCAAAAGGAAGAAATACCAATCCATTTTGTTTGGAAGATGAGCATTTCAGCTACTAATCTTGCCATGGAGTAGATGCAAAAATTCTGCCTGAGTAACTGCAGAACACACATGTATTTTCCCATGCTTTACAGTTAGTTTTCATTCAGCTATCAATCAATCAATTATGCTGTGACATGATATAATTTCCTAATCATACTAATATTCCTGCTTTTATCACTATCAAAGCTAGAGTACCTACATTTCAATGAGACAGAAGTCTAATTATTTAAATATGCTAGAGCACATTACATCTCCAAGGCTGTTTCCTTTATGAGTTTTCCTCCCCTAAAAAAAAAAATCTAATTTAATTGCAAAGAGAAAAGTACATTACACAGCATTATTCCCTTTCAGTAAGCAAAACTGATTTTTTTACAGATCCCAATAAGTGTAGAGTTTTTATGGATCCTTATTTAAAATTAATGTTTTTCTTGTTACTAAAATAGCAAAATAGAATTCATGTCACAAAAGAAAGAATAATCATACTCAAGGTGGAAGATAAAATACTTTTGTTTTTCAATGCTCTTGACCTGAAAAAAAAATTATGATAGGGATTAACTATGAATTGCTTCATATTCCCAAAATATGATTTTTGCATTTCTTCTGACTAGTTCAGTTCTCAAATTTTTTTCCTACACTTAAAATTTTCATATATAAAAAACACCACTTTTATATAATCATTTCAATATAATCATTAGAGGGGCCAGAGAAAAATTTATAATTTTTCAAGTAAGACCATTTCTCGGATGCATATTTTGCAATCTATTTTACAGATTAAAGGCAATAAACCTTCTATATACAGGACAGGTTGGTTATACGTGGAAAATATATATTGTACATATTCCCTCCAATCTGTCCAAGGAAAAAATTCAGATTCAGTTGCCACAATTATCACTTCCTACAGTGCTCAGAGGCCAACAGTCCACTCAAACCATAGCTATTTATAGCTGCTCAGATACACGTTCAACAACACAGTGTGCTTCAATGTGCATATTTTCAAGACAGCCATAAAAACTGGGTTACTCTCTTTGGTGGGGAGTGAGCACAAATACATTGAAACCAAATAGGAAACAGTTACACCCTGAACAAAAACAAAAAAATCTAAAAGCATTATTTTTCAAGTACAAAATAAATCTTTTTTCAACCCATAACAGTTCTCTCTTCTAAATTTCTTGGGTAAGATTAAAAATCCACTAGGATTCCTTTTGTACATTAGCTAAGTATTTTATTGCTGTTGACCTGACATTCTAACATTTTAAAAGTTTTTGTAAACATAAATATATACATGAATATTTCATGCATAAAATAACAGGTTGACATGTGTTTCTTATAGAATCCTTATTATTGTTATTATCATCCAAATGCTGTCCTTAGTGCTACAATTATTACTCAGCTGAAAAACTATTCCATATGAAGCTACAGATATGTACACACACTTATACACATGTACAGGCATGATTCCTGCAAAGTTTCACATTACCTTTATATTCACTTTTAAAATAAAAACGCTTTTGGAGAAAATTTCCATCTGCTTTAGGATCAGCACTTCATTATAAAATAGTAAATTAATTATGAAAAAATAATATAAACATTATTAAACAATTAAGTTAACAAATATAGAAAATACTGAACTGGAAATTTTCAAAACATTGACTAAAGAACAAGAATGCAAGAATTAGAAGACTCAGTCTGTTTTTAACCATTTTCATGGAAAGCTCCATGGGTTGGTTATTCATTCCATCATTTTCTTTCACCAGCACACTCTCGCACCCTGAGCCATCACGTGTGTGTGTGTGTGTGTGTGTGTGTGTGTGTTGTTTGTGAGTACACATGTATTTCTACAGTTAGGTTTCAATTATTTTTATGTTATACATTTATGCTAGGAAACAATTATTTGTAACAGCTGACTTTAAATATCTTTTACACTTTTAAAAGTTTATACTTTAAAAGCAACTTGATTCTATTTTCTGGAAATAAAGTTACTTAGAGGTACATCTCCCTTCCACCGCGGAATTCCATAAAATATCAAGGCCTTTTAAATGGGAAAAAAACCCCACTAAGGTTTAATTCTAATGCTAGGCCTTTGACCTATATTTAGTTACACAAAGGATAGGGCTAATAAAAACACCTGAGCAGAACTCGCAGCGTCGTCTCATGCTAAAGACAGAGCCAAAAGAAAATCTCTCAAAATGTACTTGATCAAATATTTAGAGTAAAATGGGCATATATGTGTCCTGGCCCTTGGAACCTCAATTCTCCCAAATAGTGATAAATACCAGGGATTCCCAAAGAGTCTCTTCCTTTTCCCTTTGCAGACTTGGCATCTAGTGCTCAGTGGGCTGGAAACCCACCACCAGCCAGGAAGGGACAGCACAAGCTGAACCATGCTTGCTCTGTCAGAGGCAGCTGATTAGGACGACACCAGCTCTTCGCATTGCGTCTGCTAAGCAGTGCTTTACCCAGAGGGCTTCCCTAAACTAGGAGCGTTCTCCAGTGAAGTTTACCAACTACAGAATATGTTAATCATGGTGGAGAGTGGGCTGTCGCGGCTGCTTATTATAACGCATGTGATTTAAGAGCTCTCTGAAAGTGCACTTCCCTCAAACTTCATCTTGAAAAGCTAGAATTGTGCCATTTATATACTTAAAGAGAGTTATTTACAGTAACGTAATCACACTGATTTTTGTACTTGATGTATTTTAGAGTCAGGGATTCCTAAAGGAGCATCTCAGAAATCAACGGAAAAAACGAACAGCAGAAGCCCCAGTCCCCTATCACTGAGTCATCTAGCTCGAAGGGACGTTGACAGCCATCGTTAGTCCAGCCCCTTCGTCTTATTGCTGAAGGGGCCGAGGTCCAGAGCTCTTAAACCTCAGTAGCAGCAGAACCAGGATTAGAACCATGACCCCCTGAACCAGTCTAAGGAGCTTTCTGTTATCCACGCCTGGCTGCCTTACACCTTTTCAGCAAACTAAAAATCCATACATGAACATCATCATAATTTCAAAGATAGTCCTCCAGAGGCAAGGAAGTTGGAAATCTGATGAGCAAAAAGAAAACAGAATTGCAAAAGGATTGTAATGGCAGTAAATCCCATGGGGGGTATCCTTAAAAATAAATCAGATTCAGTTATTGCAAAACATTTTTCTCAGACTTTTACTATGACTAATGTTGGTAACAAGTAGGGATGAACTTCTCATTCGTTTTTCACTTAATATCTTGTAAAGTCTGAGGTCCATGTGTTTAGAGAACCCCTATTTTTTTAGACCAGTCAGGCTCCAAGGATTTCTAACAGAATTCATGTTTATGCATTATGATGTAATAAAGGACACTTGTCTGTCAAACCGGCATCATTAATCCATATAACCATATACCAGCCTAATCTGATAGACTCACTTGCTTGTCATTTGGGGTGAATGAAATATTCTTTCTCTGTAACTACAGAAGCTTCTGGCTTAGGTCACTTGAGAATGGCTGCGTCATGACCCCCAGCATGTGAAATACCCATTGCAAGTTTATTTTCTGAAAGTACATTTACTCTCCAGCCATCGTAGTATAGTTTCACACACTGTTAGGCTAGGTTGATGCTAATGATTAGTACCCTAGTGATTCAACAGAAATAATGACTGCTTCTCAAAAGCTTCTAGAAACACTTGTAAACCCTGTGGGACAGTGACAACAACACTAAATTTAGGAGTAAAGAAGTCTGGGTAATTAGTCTCAGCTCTACTAATTAGTTGTGTTCACTTAGTCCTTTGATCATTTGCCTTCTCATCTACAAATGAAGTTAGCTTGGACTACTCATAAGGCCTTCTTTAAATCTCTAAAATGTTATGCTAAGAATCTAACTCTAGGAACTAGAGAAATGGTAAAGTAAGAGCGTGTACACTGCTTATCTAAGACAACTTAGAACATATAAAACAATGGATACATAGAGGAAAAAAATGTCAAAGAATGCATGGTAGAGCTGGTTATAGATACTATCAGTTCTCAAAGATAGATACTGACTATAATTCATCTTTACATCACCAGGAGCTAACACAGTTCTTGGTGCATGGTAGGTCTGCATTAATTGTGTATGGGATGAAAAAAAAAATCTGGACCATACAAGATGGAAAAGTAGCATTCTAGATAGATGGAACACTAGATGTAAAGGCTCTGCAGGTTTGAAAGGATAAGGTGTGTTCAGAGAAAGCAGAGAACTGTGCCTAGATCATGAGAGCTGGGATATAATACTGATAGGAAATGAGGTTGGTTTCCCATTGCAAAAGGGCCCTGGCATTCACAACCAGACCACTTTACATCTGATCACAGTGGAGAAAGCACTGTGAATAGTAGGCACTAGCATGCAAAGGAAAATATGCTAACGGCATAAAGAGTACACCTACAGTGCCAAGATAAGCCAAATGAAGTGGAGTTGGTGGAAGTAGCATAGCAAATTAGGTGGAGAGAAGAGACGTGGGTATGATGCTTCCTCAGTAGGACCATACTCCTCTCCTACCACATCCTCACTCCCAAGGTGACACTAGGCTTAGCCATGGTCAGCAGGGTCCTTTGGATCCTTGACACTGGTGTGCTATACCCCCTACCTTTTCTCACTTCCCCACATCCAAGCAGGTATGGGGACAGGTGCTTGTTTGTCTAAGATACTTCTTTTCCCTGGGAAACAACACATGGTCGTGCTCCAGAAATAATAGCTCTAGAGCAGTGATTTCCAACCTTTTTCCACTTGTGTACTCTTTTTAAACCCAGTTCTATAAATTGTACCCCTTGTTTTTAAAATAGCTGTTTTTAAATACTGACACTTTTGTTCGGTGCCTATCTTAATGTAAAATAGTGGAAATGAGGTAAAAACTTAGGAAAGAAAAATTACTATACTAAAAGTACAAACCAGCACAGATTGAATTTTACAATATTTGTAACACAGTTAAATATTGATAATGATGATCCAAGTATTTAACAAACTTTTAATTTATTATTAATAATAATATTTATTTGTGTTATCTGAAAAGTCTGTCATAATTGTTATGCAGATCACTAGCCAATTGAAACATTGTTAATGAGATTCTTGAGCTCGGGTTATCATCTACATCAAGTTTTGGTTTTTTAACTGTTCCTCTTTTCAACCACTGACCCATAACGGACACGCTTAAAAATCACTGACATTAATAACTGAAACAAGGTTAAACATTAAATTAAAAAACTACTTAAAAAGAATTACGATTAAAGACAACACACTTTTAATCAATAACTAAACTGATCAAACAGTCTGGCTATGGATGTATTCATATATGTTTCAGAAAGTTCTAGAAAGTTTGCCAATGGATTCTTCTGAAACCACGTAGTGACTGGTAGAAGAGTGGTTTGGGAGAAGGGCTCATTGCCACGCCCTCACCACTCATCATTCACCAATGTGATCTAATTTTGAAGTGTCTCCATTAATGGTGATTCAAACTTAACATTTATGGTCCCATAACTAATGTGTTGTTGTTGTTTTCTTACTTAATGTTTTTTCACCATTATTGATTATTTTTCCTATGCCTCTGAATAGCCCGGCATGTACCCTCAGAAATACGCACACCACCACTGGGGAACTGGTGATCTAGAGGTAAAGCTGGTTGTAGTTAGAAGAACACAGAACTTCTAACTGCAAGTGTTTCTTAACTAGTCTCTTCTAATGAGTCTACTTTAAATAATGAAACTTGAGTAAAGGTTCTAAAAGCAAATTCATATCTGAGAATAATTCAGACTTAGAGAAATTAGTTGTAATAATTATACAAGGAAGTAAATGAGTAGGCCCAAAGAAACAATCTGTTATTGCAACACTAGTCACTATATATGGTAAAACAAACTTTGAAATTGAATGTAAACTGTAAGTAACACAAAAATTATTAGTATAAGCATTAACAGTAATCATTAGTTAATCTCCCTGGTTCCTACCCACAACTTTATGAAAATGTCTTAAGGTATAAAACTCATTTAGAAAGTTTTCATAATTGGAGGGTGAAATTATTTAAAAATATTTTTAGAACCAAAATTTTTTTTCTCCATTTGCTATGTTCTTTTTGGATTAAATATCAATACATAATGTGAATGTAATGTTTTGGTATAACTCCACAGTCATTTCTAAGGAAACACCGACCATTTCAATAAAGGGAAGCATTATGCTGTTTTTTTCTTCATCCAAATGTGATGTATGTACTTCATTTAGCAATTTAATGAGACATTTCTGCACTTTTTGATTAACTTTAGGTATTGCTTCAAAAAGCAATTATTATATGGCTGTGATGTCATCAGTCTACAAGTTAAGAATGATTTGTCTTCTAAGAGTTCCTTAGGCAGGTCAGGAATATCTTCTCATAGAAGTGTCATTTTAAATGTGCTGGTTATATTTGCCAGCATGTCCATGGAACGATCTATTAAGTAAGTATCTTACATATTAGATTAAGGTTTACTCTGCCTAAACTTGCACACATGAAAGTACTGTTTGCATGGAATAGGAGTTCTGAGTTAAAATTACCTATACCTAAAATACACGTACGATGGGGCCCAATGCTAAACAACTACTTAAAAGAAGGTGTATGTTCAGGTCACTCATTCTCCAATTTCCCTAAAATGGGGAGAAAAAAAAATTGCTCTTCCATATGTGTTGATCCTACAAACTTCTAACAGTAAGAATAAGTCATTAGTAAATCAGAGCTTGGAAGGTATTTACATATTTAAACTAATCACTGTCATGTAGTAACATCCAGTGCAAATTAAGGATGGAAATTGTTATTTTTCGCCACTTCTGGTCATAAAAGTATTAAAATAAATATGTAATTTGTAATATATGGTTTTGGGTAAATAGATGGAAAGTTTCCTTTTCTGGTTATTGAAAATTTACTGTACTGTCAAATAAAAAGCAATGTAACTTGAATGAATGAATGTGCTCAAAAATCTTCAGTTATCTTATAGGACTAACTTAACATAAGACTATTATATAAAGGAATGCTTTGTTCTATTGCATCCTTTTTGTTAACAAAAACTAAATTAACTCAAGTATTATAATGTGTAGTTTAGAGATACAAGTCATTGTTTCCATGTTATTAATCTCCTACAACAAACACTCTAAACTATAAAATGTCTTGAAAATTTATGCATTTCCTTGAAAACATACACTGAGGTAATAGGCTAAAAAGAAACTAGGAACTCATGACCAACATTTAACTTTCAAGATGTAGGAGTCCTGGTGTATCCAAAACGTTACAGTGAGGAATCTGAACACTGCCTCATTTCCTTTTTTATAAAAATACAGCTGCAGTGTGTTTTGGTGAAATGATAACAAAGTGAAAATAGTAAGAAAACAAATTCCATTATTGTTCTATAAGAATTAGCATGTATACGCACCGCTGGACGAAATAAACATCTCATTATAAACACTCGGCCAGTCTATGTACCAGCTATCGGAGGAGGGTAAAAGGGGCTGCCACCCTCTCCGTTGACAACACATTGAGCGCACATTAATTTGATTGAAGGCGGTTTGCCAACACGTCTCACTTTCCCCATTTGAGAGCACTCAGATAAGAAAAACACAGTGATGTGTAGCAGATAGGCCGGTGACACAATAGAACACAACTCACTGGGAAGTAATTATAGTGCTTACTTGAGAAAAGAGTGCGGATACACGATGGGGAGACTAACGGTGGCGCCATTACGGTTCCCTTTTGGTATGGGCGTCCCAGACAACGCCGACCGAGCCATAAGGACACAGAGACCGCTGCCATTTACCGACAGAGAGCACTGCGGGCTACAAAATGGCGGAGGCCCATGTGCCGAAGTGCCGGAGCAGAGGCCCCTGTGTTTTGGATGAATTCAGTATCTCACATGGATTAGTCAGACGGAGCAGTCCAACCTCCCACGATTGGGTAAGTGCGCCCCAGAGGCATGTAATCTGTGCACGCTTTTCAAAGCTGTTGTTTTGTTGGCTGTGAACAGTAAACACTGTTGGGAGTCTAGTGTCTCACCTTCCGTCCCAGGGGGCCAGCGGCACGCGGCGGGGAGGGCTCATCCATGCGGTGCTGAGGCGGACCAGTACGCCACCCATAAGCATCAGCGCACCCAGGAGCTGGCCTCTGACGCAGGGGGGTCTCACCCCCGAGTTCCAGTAGGTTAGGGATACCTAAGTATCTCTAAGTAGCAAGAAAAGCAGTTTGTGAGGGGCCGCAGCGCGCGGCTCCGGAAGCGAAAGGCTGGCCTGGCCTCCGGGAAGGCCCTGTCCGGTGGGGCGCAGCCCGCCTCAGCGCGCGCGGCCAGGTCGCCGAACGGACGGGGCAGGACCCAGTCCGGGTCGCCGGCCGGCCGGGGCAGAACCTAGCCGCCTGACGCGCTCTGTGTGTTTCTCCGCTGCCTGACTGTTGTTCGGTAACACGTCTTACGAGAGCAACTATTTATATAAAGTGGGCCCGTGAAAGTTAGAAAATACTTCGAAAGCATCTGAGTCATCTTATTCATGACCAGCTCTCCGTGAGGTACATGGAGATCATTTTAGAGGGTTCCCCCGTGGTGAAGTGGCTAAGGCTTCGGCGCTTCAGCGCTGCGGCCTGGGTTCGATTCCCAGCCAGGGAGCTACCAAAAAAAAAAAAAGAATTTTACAGTGGATATATATGTACTTATGTAGGTCGATATGTAAAAAAAGAGACAAAGTAGAAGAGGGACATGTAGAGACACTGAGAGAGAATGGGTAGGAGGCAGAGGGTAGGAGATAAAGTGATAGGTAAGTCCAAAAGTCAAATAAAAGTGGCAGAGACAGGGACAAACAGGTGCACTCGCACACAGACAGGCACATGCCCACACAGGGACAAGCAAGCAGAAGAGACGGGGAGGGCTTAAAGGGTTCGCCCCACGTCCAGACACCCAGCGCACACCAGTACTGAAACCTAAACCCCACCCCACCCCACCCCGTGCCCTCCGCACACCTCAGGGCGGGCCCAAAACCACCCAGAGCAGCAGTGAATTAAAGTGCAAGCTTTCGTTTTGTTTTTGGCTGGTGTTCTTTTGTTCCTGGCCCCCACCTTCACCCCCTCTCTTAGAATACGATGATTCGAATAGAATGGATAGAATCTTCTTAATAGAATGGAGCCGGTGGCTATTGTCTAAATGGTTGAAAGTCACTTTTCTTTTTAAATCATTAGCTAAGTCCTGCCTTGGGAAACAAAATATCAAGAGAAACATAGCTTGTTCTTGACTTTAGGGATTTAATGGCTTCTGCAGCATGGGGGTTCTTAACCTGGGATGCGTGGAAGCATGTGACTGTATCTCTAAACCCTCGAAACTGTATGCAACATGTACAGTACAGGTGCGTTTTCTAGAAAGAGGATCCATCTGATTCTCAGGGGTCCAGCCCTCAACAGTATCAAGCCACTGCTTTATAAGTCTGTGGAAGGACTAAAGAGATACATACTTTTTTGTACAACAAAGATGAACTACCTGAGTAATCTGGACAAAATTAGTAACTCAATTTAGAAAGCAATTGTGATCAATCTCCAGTACTCCCACACCCTAAAGAGTTTTGTTTTGGGTTTAACTGCAAAATATTTTCTCATTCTTTTTGCTTCACCCAACTTTTAATGTGGGACTCTAGAGAGTGGTGATAACACCCAATGGGTAGGCTTTTTCTTTAAAGCAAATCCTATATGAAAATATACAGCATTTAATTCAAATACATTCTTGACAAGGTGCTCCATCATCAGCACTGGGACAAACTCTGTTTCAAAGCTAGACCAAAGGCAATCATCTCACATGTCGATACCTATAAAATTGCTTCCAAATTAAAGCAGAATTATAAAGAGGACTCTCCTAGACTGCTAAACACTACCTAGTCATGGACACAAGTCAGGGTCAAAAACTTAGAAAAATACTGCGGTCACTAGTTTTTCCAAACTGGCCTCCCACAAACCACAGCCTTTCTTCAGTCCCCTGCCGGTGCCTTGAGTCAGATCCTTATTGGCTTTCCCCAGTAGAACGCAGGACTGAGCCAGTCGTCATCATAAGCTTTTATACTTTGGGGGGATTGATCTTTAATGTAAGAAGTCTGCCACCCTGCTGAAGAGGCCACATGGAGAGCCATGGGGAGAGCCCATAGTGAGAGGGAGAGGCCCTGGGACTAACGCAGAGACAGGCCCAGCTGTGCGGTGTCCCAGCGAAGCTCGGCCTCCTGCTGTCCGTCCTGCGGAGGGACCAGGTCTATGAGTGACCACACCGGACATCCTAGCATTCCAGTCCTGCCACGACTGCAGCCTCGGCCAATATCACCTTGAAGAAATGCTCAGCTAAGTCCCGTCAACCCACATAATCATGAGAAATAGTAAACGGTTACTCTTTTAAGCTTCTGAGTTTTGGGGTAATTTGTTAAGCAACAATAGATAACGAAAATTGAAGCTAAGGGTAACATGGCATGGATAGTGAGTTTGCAAGGGGACATTCAGAAGATGATAAAGTGTTAAGTAACTGCAGCTTACCCCTGTTGAGCACGAAAGAATAACATTTATTAAGTACTACTAATTTGTACATCACTTATCTCATTAAACCCCATCACTACACTGACAAAGGGAGTTTGAGTAACATTGTTGCCTAAGGTCAGGAAGCTAGAAAGTAGAAAAGCCAGATGTTGAACACATATTTGATTTCACAGCCTAGATGTCCTCATTCCATGCAGGCTGTGAAGAGGGAGGGAGGGAGGGAAGAAAGGGGGGAAGAATGACACACAGAACGGCTTGACATTTAATTATCTGTGATGAAAACCATTCTTAAGCACATCCATACTTTTAAAATGGAATATGCACCATTATTTAACCTGTTTTAATGACTATTCATCATTATTACTGATACCTATATTGCAATTGCAATGTGCTGTAATATAATTTGCACTTGGAGACACGTAGGATTACTTGAGTCTATACTGAAATTACCCCCAAATGTCATATATATATATATATTTAGTTCCTCTTTCTGGTTTTTATATATTTTCTGTTTCTCTCTTGCCCTTAGGCTGTCTCTGGCCCCTACAAGACACAGAACACTGGATAACCAAAGCTTATATGATCTCTGTGAAAAGAGAAGATGGCTTCTAAACAAGACATTGCAGGCTTTCCTATGAACAACGTGCACGTGCCTTCTAACATAAAGTCTGACATTTGGGGTAACTGGATAAGTAAATTCCAGATGATGAAGTTTTTAGTTAGCTACCGAATTCCCTGTAACACTGTGACAGGAACTAAAAGGAATACTTTCTGCTCTCAAGAGCTCTAGCCCTGTGGCCAGTCTGGTGATTTTCAAATTGGGCTCAGCTGGGAGCACACCAACCCAACAAAAGATGTTCTACTGCAATTAGTATTTTCTGGCAAATGCAAAAGGCTTAAAACGACCCTTTCATGGCTTTTTGTCCATTTAAACAGTTTGAAGTTTTGAGTTTGAGTTTGAAAACAAAAAGTTCTACTGTTCAATTACTTTTGAAAGTAAGGGATTTGGAGAGACGCATTGCTGTGGAGGAAGAGTGATAGAGCTGAGCTGCAGGGCTGCCTGGCAAGGGGACCTTAAATATTTTGCCAATTTTTATGTTCTGTATGCAATAAAATATGTAATGCTTTCAAAAATGAGAGTTAACCTTTACTAAGTTTACATGTAAATACTCTGCTGGTGGCCACTGTATGACTTAAAAACAGCTATGCTATTGGCAGCGCCTCTGAGCTCAATTCATTCTATTTAAGGACATAACAGATTTTGATAGCAAGTCCTTACATCATAGGCAGACACATTTATGAAGCACAACACTACACCATGTTATTGTTAGATTAAGACATTCAGCAGGCTAGGGTTGCCCAAGAAGTTTCTAAAATGCCAGATTTAAAGGCCTTAATTGAAGCAAAACTTATGCCTAGTAATAATTGCTTCTTTCAAAGGGAACTGAGGGTAGTCACTGATCAAACTGTGTACAGCTATGCTTTAAGGACATCCACAATTACTGTTGTCATACCTCCAGTCAAGCCGTTCAAATTACTTAAAACTTTGGTAATGACTGCTTGGCTATGTTTGAATGAAGGTCATTTGCCCCTCCATTCTCATCTCACATAGCACCTTTTGTACACATTTCTTAGGGTCCTTTACAAAGAACACTAATCAAGACGCAAAATAAAATTGTAGCAAATAATCTTGTCACAAATTCCATTACACAGTAAAAGCTAAATAAAAAAATAACAGCTTTTCTGCCTATGTTTAAAAATTTATATCACTTAGTTGTCAGGCAATTCAGAGAAGAGAATTCCACAAAAGAGAGGAAGTTGATAAGAAAAGATCCATTAACACACGCACACACACACACACACACACACACACTTTCATCAAATAAAAATGTTAAGAATTACTAGAAAATAAGTAGGCATAAGATTTTTCTACATTGTTTTAACACATTTTACCAAAAATTAAATTGGTACGATGACTACTTTGAAATTACTATGAGCAAACTATATTCACCCAAATTTAGGCAATAACAGAATATCTTAATTTAAATATTTATACAGTTGAAATCTTTACTCAGTATGTTAGCAAATGTTCTGCTAAAGAAGTTCACGTACTTTTCCTTGTTAAAGACGAAAAGTAGGACTTGGTCCCATTCCCATTCCTCAGGCTTCACAAATACCCTTTGAACTTTCATAACTCTATTATCTACAATATCTTAAAAGTTTATTTGCTGAGCAATTTTCTCTGGCTCTCACAAAAACTCAATTCTAATTATCATTCCCATTTTATAGATTAAAAAATTAGAAGTTGGAGGAAATGAGTGACTTTAGCCAAACCTATACTGAACAATGCATGTAGGGATACACCAATTACCAGGGCACCAGAAATACTAATTGGTCGTGCCTTAGGCCTAAAGTTCGGGTATAAAATTGAAGATAATATTTTATTCTGTTTTAGTGAAAGCTTCATAGATTGCTGCATCTGTTATGGATAAAATTATGTGACAATAATATTATCAATTTTTCCAGAACCAAATTATGGGTTCAGTTTAATTTGTAATTTATTGATTACTTTAAGGCATTAGTATTAATATTTTAAAATATCATTGCTAATGTTTTATATCAGAAAGTTATCTATTTTAAGTATGCAATTTTAAAATATTTATGTGATCTTAGTCCATTCAAAGCAACTCCTCTCCTTCACTGATGAATTTCTTTCTATAAGATGGACATCGGTGCAAAAGGCCCAAGAAATTTGTGCACCAGAAATTTACTTTTCAGGAGATTTTTTTTTTTTTTACTATTTGTTTTAGGAATACTTTAGCAGAAGGTCTATGTCTAATGTTTTCTACTGATGTAAGTCTATGGTTATGGACTTAAGTTACATAGATGTCTTGCTAAATGGAAGCCAAGAGAATCTGAAAACCACAGTGTCCTCAGGTCACATTTTGAAGACGATTGGGAGAAAAGTGGCATATAGGAGGAGCTTTCTCATATAATTTCACTAACTGTTGTTTTTATTCCCACCTCCTATCATTGATTTCATTCCATTTCTGGAAATACCGTGGAGATTATATGACTGAATCCTGGACAAGATACTGTGCAATATTTAATATACTGTATAATCAATCATTTGTATTTAAAGGGAGAATATATTGGAATGATCAAAGTGCCTGATAAACTGTAAATGTTTATAAGCAAGAACCTCATGTTACTTGGCTTTATTTTTAACACTCAGTACTAGTTGGGCTAAGGAAAGATATGTTATGGACGAAGATAGTGACATACTTAAGATTTCATGCATCTCAAGAGCATTAATGATGGGCTCTCCATCACTATTTTTGTAGAGTAGTTAGGACTTTGACCAACTTTTATCTTAGTAATATGAATTAGGGTATAATTCAGTGTTGTCTTTAACTTCTTGGCTCCAAGCATGCAATGGATTAGGATTGCTTTGTAAACAGGAAAGGGAATGGCAAGAGAAGAAACCTCTGCTATGTGTTAGTCTCTATGCCTAGTTGTTTTACACAGGCCCTCACATTTCATTTGCTTGAAAATGTGAAGGAAAAAAAGAAATGGGAACACACACACACACAGAGAGAGAGAGAGAGAGACAGAGAGATCTACCTTTGCAATAATGCCTAAACACTCCAGACAGTGGCAACATTTAAGGTCATACTAATATTTTGGAGGTAGTACTTACAGAACAAGTGTCCTGAGCTAAGCAGATTTTCATTGCTTCTTTGATACCTTTTATAACAACTTTCAATAATGTCAAATTAGATCAAAGCTAAGAACACTGTTTTGAATCAAATGATTCAGATTAGCAATATACAGTTACAGTTTTCCTTTTGCAAATAATCAGATATGTAACTAGTGTTAATTACAGAGGATACCTCCTTGAGATTATTCATATGCAAAATAAATCTGTAAGATTATTCATTAATTATTAGTTAATTAATTACTATCACCCCCTGGGTGCTGACTTGGGAGAGATCCAGAGATCCAGGAGCTGTGTCGTATTTTTCTTGATGCTAATGAATGATCACCTTATACTGTTCATTTGATATCAAAAGTCTAACTATCCAGAAGCTTTGAGGCAAGTCCTGTGACGTATCACCCTCAATCAGAGCTAGATTCGAAGTGAAACTTTGATGGTTATAATGAAATAGTGAGAAAAATAGAAGGGTCGCCCACAAAAGCATAAAAGGAAAGACTAAACTTGTGCTTAGAACTAATCGAGCCCCTCCCTAGCTATAGCCAACCAAGTCAGACCGCACTCCTGGAGGGGCTCATCAAGCCAAACCTGTGTTGTGTGCCAAGTCCAAGCAGATTACACAGCCTCTACCTGCCCGATGGGAGAAACTGGGACATTAGATTTGACATGAGAGTTAGGTTAGCAATCAAATGAGGAGTCAGAAGCTAAGCTACCAAATGATTCAAATTGCTTCTAACGGGTATTATTTTCCACTGTTTCATCAACAAGGAAGCAAGCGCCTCTCTGTACTATTTCACAGGGTGGGAATGCTTTCTGGAGTTAGATTGTCAAGAGCCGCTTTTTAAAATAGCATTACTCTTATCATAGTAAAACCTGCCTGCTGAGTCCAAAGGAAAGTTGGTCCCATCTACCTTTAGAGCCCAGGAAGAATTTAAAATGTAAAGATGCCTGGCATGACTCCAGCTGTTGGCTACTACGGATACTTTTAAATACCCACTCTTTTATTGATCTGAAGGTATATGGATAAGCAGGTAGATACTGTAAAATGGAAAACAGAAAGAAGGCCATCTTAAAAGTCTAACTGGCTGAAAGCAAACAATAAGAAACCTGTACTTTTCTTTTGTACACCCAAATAATCTGGCTTCACTAGACCCCACTCTGGGAGGGGAAAAAATGTTTTCATTCCTTATGATGATGAAGGGAGAGAAAGTTCCAAAAAAGAAATAATATTTCCAATAATGATCTTAAATCTAATACATTTTTATGTCAAGGCCACCTTTCCCCTAATCCCACTGATTTTTATTCAGCTCATTTTGAAGCCATCATTGAAGTCTGCTTTAGGAATCCTCTTGACTCTCAACATTAATTAGCAGGGATGATACAATAGGTTCTGTAATGGTAAATGACTAGCTTGGAAACATAAACATTGATAAATTCCAATGGGACATTTTGGCATAAAATGTACAGAATGTGCCAGAAGAGGCATATCTTTGAATGATATTGGAGTATGTCAAGACCAGAATGTCAGACGGGTGTGTGTGTGTGTGTGTGTGTGTGTGTGTGTGTGTGCGCGCGCGCTTTTTGCCTGAATAAAGCTAGAAATTCAAGAGGAGTACTACAGTAGTCACTTATAGACAAAAGAAAAGACTAGTGCGATGAAGAGAAGAGAAGCCCATACTCATATATGTAATTTTGTGATTTGGATGCTTAAGAATGATGTGAAAACTGTTGTTAGAGTTTATTTTCCAGGTTTAATATAAATTTACAAGCTGGGAGTAACAATGCTATCTGCTTGTTTCATAGGTTCTCTGAGAAGCAACATACAGTAGGAGCCCCTAAAGGGAAAGAGGGAAGATGGACTAGAAAGTCATTATGAGGACCTGTAAAAAATAATAATAAATACAAGATCCTAATAGTCTCTTTCCTGGGAAGAGTAATTTGTCCTCTGGGAAACAGATATCCCTGAGGTAGTCTCAGGGAGCCCAGTCCTTAATAAGTGGAGGATCTCCCTAGGCATCTCACAGGGCCATTTGGGGATGTCTGCCTTTGTACAGTGGGAATGAGTGCCTGGACCCAGGCTACAGCGATGCAAGGGCCTATGCTCCAGGGCACAGGTTGTTCTGTTCTGATTTTCATTAACATTCCGAGGATGTTAGCAGCCATTCTTGGGACACATCTCCCTTTCTTCCTCTCACTTGTCCTTCTATGTCACCAGTGCAAAGAGAGAGAACCAGCTCTTACTGGTGCATCAGTTCTTTCACACCTAAACTACATGATGCTGCAAGTGCTCTTGAACACTTATCCAACAATATCCTGTGGCCAACAAGTCGTTTCACAGCCAGAAAGGAGTCAAAACAACCACACGACCTATACCCACAAGTGAGTCTTGGAGGTCATAAATTTCTTTTTCCCTACTTAATACCCAGAACTTATGCAAAAAAACAAACAAACAAACAAAAAACTAAAGAAAGAATGATAAGTAAGTTCAACACAAATTAAGTTTAAGAAATAAATTGAGAAATGAGATGATGAAAATCAGAACAGAACAAACTAAGATTTCCTTTAAGTTAGAGCCCCTGGAAGAATTTAGAAGGTACACTGGTCTATTGCCATAGCTATCATTTGTTCAAAAATTTGAGATGAATTAATAGAGTAATCTCAATTGCCAACATAAATTTCTAGGAAATTTTGTCCTCAGGAATACCCAAAGCATTCTTTAAATGCATTACCAAGTGCATTTTCATCTGCAAAATTGAACTATAATAGATATTCTTCTGAATTGGAAGATGTGATCCAGGAACTCATGGGCAAATAGAGCCTTTGAGGAGCACAGGAACACACGGAGGGTATACCCAGATGTTGAATTAAACCCCTGGTGTAATATCATAAAAACCCATGTCTTGAGTTAATACCAGAGCAGCATCTCAAGTAGCCTGTAATATTTTGGTCACTTAATGGGAGGGAGAAATCAACTGGTTTCTGGGAAAGTAAAAAGAATTGGCTTCTATAAAGCATTTCTTACAATGGCAATTAGATTGTTATCATTTGCTGGGTAGCAAAAAACCAAATGAAAATTTCTTTTTCTTTTCTTAATTTCACAGAGACTGTCACTGAAACTCCCGGTATGTCTAAACAACTTTGCATAGTACTAAATCCCAATTTCAGTTATGTTATCAAAACACCAAGATGGAAAGTAAGCTTCAGAACTCATAAATGCAACTGTTGATGCATTAATGAGCAAGAAAATTGCCAATAAAGGAGGCAGAATATTGTAATACATTTTTTTGGAAAGGATTACGCAAAAAATAACTCGTCAGAGTTTTGATATTATTTTTAAAAGAGTCAACTCTCTCTTTAGAGTTTCATCATTCTTTCAAGCCCTCTGGGTGGCCTAAATGGTTCTGTAGTGTTATATTATTCCCAACTTCCATAATAGTATTCAGTGCAGCATAATGTAATTTAGGCGTGAAAGAAATGAAGCACCTAGTAAGAGTGCTTCACTTTCTTCTCACTGATGGTATCTGATCTAATAGGTAGAGAAATGTGCTGAATTGTCATCGCATACATTTCAATGAAAAAAATCACTACAGCAGAGAAATATTTATGAAAGTGCTGACAACATATCAATTAATAATGCCTGCAAGATACAGAGAGAGAATATTCTACCCTTTATAAGTTGAGAAAGAGCCAAGTCAAGACTTAATTTTCATGCAGCCTCTCACATACTGCAACACAGCAAATAATTTCACCTCCAGTGGACTAGTCAGACCTGAGTGAGATTTTGCTAACAGCTGGAGAGAAAAAGAGAAAGTGTGTATTGTTTGCTACCATCTATGTCAACCAGAAAAGTGGGCATGTATACACACACACACACACACACACATACAAGTACGTGTGTGTGTGTGTGTGTGTGTGTGTGTGTGAATGTATATATCTATGTACTCATATATAGGAATCTTTGACTTAGCAAGAAAATCTGTAATACTGGGAAAATGGGGTACCCTCGTGATGGGATACTGTGGGGCAGGGAAAGACATAGACATATTTTCACTGTATACTGTTCTGTGTTGTTTAAATTTCCACTTCTTTTTTTTAACCATGAAGTATATTTTAACTAGTAAAAATATTTTTTTAAATACTGGCTGAAGAATAAGTACATTATGGAAGAGTAAGTTAGCAAGCTGTTGAAGAACTATGCAGATTTTCAAATTTCAATAAAAAAAGAGATTGTGGACACTTTGTCCTGTACACCAAGTGATTCATCTGTCATACAAAAAAGATATTTGCATGACTACGCATGACTTGATAAAACTCAGTACTGCCATCTATTAGTTGTATGTCCTTGGGAAATTAGCATATATGAGGTCTGACAATTAAGTTGAAGAACTCATCCTAGAAGAAGTGCCACATACCTCATTGCTGAATATCACTATGGTCACCTTGGAAGTATGCCCCTTGGGAAGCTGTGCACCAACAACCAGCTCCTAGTCCACCCTTCAAAGCAGTTTTGGAACTCTTTTTCTGGAATGGCCATCAGAGCTGTCATCGTATTACCCTTGATGTCTCGAATGTCATCAAAATGTCTTCCTTTCAATATTTCCGTTATCTTTGGGTTAAGAAAAGTCATGAGGGGCCAGATCAGGTGAGTGGGGCGGGTGTTCCAATACAGCTATTTGTTTACTG
Source organism: Lyroderma lyra (assembly GCA_004026885.1). NCBI lineage: Eukaryota > Metazoa > Chordata > Mammalia > Chiroptera > Megadermatidae > Lyroderma > Lyroderma lyra. The sequence goes on from PVJL010003875.1 coordinate 107,661, forward strand.
GCTAAAAACCGTGTGGGCTGGCGCATTGTCATGATGCAAGAGCCATGAGTTGTTGATGAAAAAGTTCAGGTTGTTTTCATCTAACTTTTTCACTCAGCCTTTTCAGCACTTCCAAATAGTAAACTTGGTTGAATGTCCAGTTGGTACAAATTCATAATGAACAATCCCTCTGGTGTCAGAAAAGGTTAGCAACATCACTTTGACTCTTGATTTGGACTGATGGAAATTTTTTGGTTGTGGAAAACTGGTTGACTCTGTTGTGCACCTACACACTTTGTTTTAGGGTCCTCTTGGTACACCCATGTTTCATCACCAGTGATAACACAGCCCAAAACATCATCTTGCCTCTCCAAATGGTCTTGGCAAATTTGGACTCTCCTGTGCTTTTGTTCATTGGTGAGCTCCCTCAGGACCATTTTTGCACTAACCTTTCTCATGTCAAGATTTTCAGTTAAGATTTTCCTATTTCTTTCTCTGTCGATGTTTACTTGGTCTGCTATGCTTCTCACATTCAGCTGATGTTTTCGATGCACGATTCAACAAATTTTTGCAATGTTTTCATCAGTTCTGCTCATGACTGGCCACACTGACCTCTCTTCATCAGTGATGCTTTCTCCTCCCTCAGAAAATTGTTTAATCCATTGGTATGTTGCTGTTTTCTTCATGGCCTTATCCCCATGAACTTGGACTGATTTCACTTCCACTCTTGCCAAGTTTAACAAGAAATTGAATGTTTGTTCGTTGCTCTAATTCAAGTTCTGACATTCTCACAATGGCACGCAAAAACACGCAACAACAATCATGAACACCACTCAGCAAGACATGGCCACACACGGACATGAACACAGCTGTGAGACACAGACACACCAACGTTATTAAACCTCACTGAGTTGTCTGTGCAGTGCTGCCAACACACACAGTGGCAAGTTTGTGAACTTAATTGTCAGACCTCATATGTCCTCCACCTGTGAAAGGGTGGAATTATATATCTGTGTGTACGTATCAGTGTGTAGTCGGGGATAGGCTGGGTGTAATCAGGACTGACTGCCTAGAGGCAGGAGTGGGTCTTAGTAACTAAAGAAAGCACCCTTTGTATTCTGTACTTAGGGGACTTAAAGACTGGTAAGGTTTTGAAGATGGTAAGTTTTCGCCCCACTTTAAAAAGTAAGCCATGGCAATGGGAACTGAAGATCTTCCAGCTGTAGTGTTTTTCTTCCTTCAGTGTCTCCTTCAGCTGGGTTCCAAAGCTCCTCCATCTATGATACTCTTCTTCTGTTACAGAGATGTTGAATACTTTTGTATTGTTTCCATGGGCCTACAGTTATAGAAAGTTAGCAGAAATGTTTATTGTTTATTAAACTCCAACATATACATTTTACAGTTCACTTAAAATTTTACTGACATAAAACCTCAGCCAGCCAGCCATTAGCACTTACCCCCACTATCATTAACCATCGGTATCTTTCCAAAACAATCTCTATTTCTATTCATTTTTATCTATCAGAGCAGCCAGTAGTAAAACATCATGCCTTTTCCTGTTTTCCTCTGCTTCAACCAGCACTAAATCTATCTGTAGCCCAAACAGATTCAACTAAAGTTCATAAAATAGTGCTGCCCCAGCAAAACTCTATTCAGCCTGTCTTTAATCTGTAGGAAAGTTTAACTCTTACCCCAGGTTTAAAAATTAAGCGATGTGAGTCAACACTGTAACCACAGAGATGAATGAGGGAAGAGTTTCTCTCTGCACGCTTGGGCTGTGCCGTAGCTCGCCGAGCAGGCCGGTTACACGAGCTGCAGCCCCGCATCCCAGCAGCACGCAGCGGCCGGCCGCTGTCTACAGGGCAGCACCCCGGAAGCAACGCGAAAACAGCTCGCTCGTCTCAGCTGACTGCCTCTGGTGTGGGCACCGTGTCCCCAGCCGCCTGGCAACATGAACTGCAGTTTTGTGTAGGAACTCAGGAGATAACTGAGGTTTTGCTGGTGGTCTGTTTTTGAGTGCCCACTTACTATTTTTTTCTTTTTTATCAACTCCAGGGACACACTTCCAATTTCACAGTCTTTTGCACACTGTGGACAGTGGCTTTAATTTCTTAAAGGAGAGTGCACCTTCTCTTTCTATTATAGTTAGACCAGTGGGTCTGCAAACAGCAGGCAGGGGACTCCGCGCCCGGGGAGACAGTGTGTGTGCTCACATTTGCACGCTCACTCCATCCGTTGTGGCTTATGAGCTGGGAAGGGAATTGAGAAAGAGCCTCTCTTCATGTAAGGAAAGACACCTTTGTGATTCACGTCTTAGATGTTCTGTCTGAGGGATGGGCAACTTTCCTGAAGACACCATTCTTTAATTGTTTATGGATTACTCCTTTTATTTTACTGTTAAAATAAGAGTTTCTGGCAGAGTTAAAGAAAATCTTGTCAGGAAACAGTTGTTTTCCTCCCACAGACTAACATTCCTGCAGGCAATGCAGCAAATTAACCAATATAAATGTTTCCTTCAAAACACAGAAATCTTTTATCTATTTAGGAACAGATCACACAATATAACATGCTGAACTGTTTCTATTAAGCCCAAAGATGACAAAAAAATTGAAAAGAATAAGTCCATTATAAAGAATTCATATCTGCTGCTTTGTGAGCAATCCATAATACACCATATTGTGCAAACTATAGGAGATGATGACCTAACAATACAGAATGTAGAGAGGGCTTTTGACAACAGAAAAGCATAAGAGAGAGTATCATTTAATGGAGAGTGAAAAAAAATGATCCTGGATTCTTTTTCCTCCTTTATTTGTTGTATCACTTTGTAAAACCTCTCTATGCCTTGCTCTCTTCATCAGAAAAATGAGACCTATGGTTTTATTTTTATAAAGTGCTTTAGGTTTTAGGAAAACCCAGAATGCATTATATGATGAAAGCCACCATGGTGCATGTCACGTGACTGCAGCAGAAAGGGATCTAGGGACCAAAAGCAAAACATGAATCAGCAATGAACACTCATTTTGTTTGTTTAAAACCCCAGAGGGTGCAAATATATGTCAGAACTGAAGTTGACCCTCTTCCTTTACAGTCACACATTACTGTGTCTGGGTCTGGTTTTGAAACTTGAGTTCAGGTGAAAGAATATGAACAAACACAGGAAGAAGTAAGGGGCAGGGTCTCTCTCCAGCAAACCTTAAGTCACTAGAGATGTCACTCAGAGTCATACTAACCCACACTGAAGCACCCACAGGACCAGAGACACAGGACACTGATCTTCTTTCTCCTACTTCCTCAGCACACCTCTATTCCCGACAGAGTTTTGTACTGACGGGACGAATCCATGAAGGAGCTGACTTCCCCAACTGCCCCAAGTTACATGGGTCATTAGGACACAGGAGAGTCAGGATTAGGGATCATGTGGATCATTAGACTGAGAGGTAAGTCAAGATCGTGCTCTAGGAGTTAGGAGTTCTAGGTTCCAATGCTTATTCCTACACAGCCTTCACTAAGCCAAACTCTTTGCACCTGTTTTCTCAACTGACACCAAGGGCGAGAAAGGTGGGGAATTGGTTTAAATTCCAAGACCTGATTCTGTTATTCTTTCAGTGAATGAATAATGACTTAAGACCTGGAACATATGATCAAGTAGGAAAGGTTTAAAGTCTCCAGGTAACTCTCTCTGGAAATATTATCCTGGTATCAGGATGATAGAAATGAGAAAACAAAACCACAGAGAACTACCACAATCACACAGTTAGCTAGTGTAGACTTTGGGATGTGAACACAAATTCTGATATTTATTTTTTACACTGCAGTGGATTTCCTATAAATTCTCTAACTTTAGAGGTCTAAAACTAAACTAGTTTTAAAAAAAGAGTTCCAGGCATAATGAGATACACACACATTCTCATTCTCTCTCTCTCTCTCTCTCCACTCCCAAACCTCCATCTCCATCTCTCCCTCCCCACTCCTTACCTCTCCTTCTCTATCTCTCTCTCTCTCTTTAAATGGAGATTATATATAGTGTGTGTGTGTATGTATATATATATATATACACACTATATATAATCTCCATTTAAAGCAAAGCTTTAAATGTGTAAAACTTGAATGAGGTTTTGGATGGATTTCAGGAAGAATTTCTTAGCAGGAAAATTAACAATAAAAGAATATATAATGTAGCCTCCTATCACATATTTAAAGGAAAGGAAAAACACTTATCTTATTGTAGTAATCAATTTAATCACTCCTTTTATTTATCTATTAATCACTCAAGATATAATTGCCATTTTTCTCACATCTGAGGGTGTATTTTCTTATAAATCCATTTACCTATTATACTAACAACTAAACATAGACTTCAGCTTTTAGAAATTAAGAAATAAGGGCAATGTATTTAACTTCATACACATTGTTGTGTAATGAATTTCTAATGGTCATAAAATGTTTATGGGTTAGAAAGAAAATATATTTTTAAATTTATGGATTGAAGATAAAATAAAATGGCACATTCTACAATACTGTCAGTCATGGCAAAGTTGAAGAAAATAAGTCTATTTCCTTTCACAAATTCTTCATCTAAGTTACTACTGTAGCTGTCTTTCTTCCAAAGAGATGACAAAGATTTCACAAGTCATAATCTACTCAGCAAAGTCCCAAAGAAACAGAGCTAACGCACATCAACGTTGTTAGCCTTCTCTTCTCTAGTGACAAAAATGTTCTTTATTCTCTTCTAATTACTGAGGACTTCTATGATTAAATGTGGGTATCCTTACAACATGGACATGTATAATTTAATAGAAGAAGCTCATTTAAATTTCCATTCACAACCTACTAGTATTTATTGAAGTATTGATACCCACTTTTACAGGGAGCAAGGGATGTGCAATCAGTTTGTACATTAATGAAATATCTAAGTAAAAATGGGAATGAATAGCACAAGACTTACATTATTTCATTATATAGAAAAAGGTGTGCAAAAAGGTCATTGTGATGGACAGAAGAGCTCGGCTTTAACAAAACTACGGCGATCTGCTTGGGTGCACCATAATAATTTTATAATTATCTTAAAATAAATGTGATCCCTTTTAAATTTTAGCTGCCACAAACCATTATGTCAAATATTAAGATGATGCAATCTTAATACTATAGCACACAACGTGGTTGGCAACTCTGAGTTAGAATAATAGAATGAGATGTCTTTACAAAATGGGTCTTGACTGTTTAGAAGCAAGCCAAACAAAATGAAAACAAACCCCATAAAAACAAATGCCTTAATTGCACAAAACAACTACTTAATTGGAGTTACTGATAGATACATATACAGTAGAATGATGCCACCATGTATATTTCTTTTATGAATGAAGCATTTTTAGCAACTTAATACCTGGCTCAAAATAAAACAAAAACGTTCACCTGTTATACTCCTAAATGCACAATCCAGTAACACAAATATGGCAAAGAGAAAAGAGTTCTGGCCTTTATGACAAGACTGTCGTGTGAAGTTCTATTTATTTCTGGAGAGTCTTTTTTTTAGGAATGCTATTGGTTTATTTTAGGAACACGATTAGTTCATCAATAATACTAACCAGCAAAACATCCAGATCAGACTGGAATAGAAACTGCTATTTAACATGATGATTCACATTATCTCTCCAGCTGGCCTGACCTGGAAAACAGTATTTTACACGATATTGCACCAGCTGGGGATCGCCTGCGGGTGCAGCGTGACCACTCGCTGAGGGCTGAAGGTGTGACATGTAAGCTCTGTTCATTGGCGGGAGGGGATATGACCAGGAGACTGCAAGAAAAGATAGAAGACAGAGAGAATGCGGGATGGATGGCGGGAAGAAGGGAGGAAGGAAGGAAGGGAGACAGACAAAGGAGAAACAACCCTCATAGCATGGTCACCGCTTAAGGGGGGTGGAGAAGACCACGCGTGTGGAGGCTTCCTGTGAGGCACAGGGCAGTGCTATCAGATGAGTTACATGACACAGACAACAATAAACAGAACATGGAGAAGGCACCCATGACCAAGAAAAAACACCCCAAACTAGCCTTCAGTGTGGGAGGTATGTACACTTGGAACAAAGGGCCGTGTTGTCTGCCTGTGATGTCAGAACAGACTGTACGTTCGTAGTCACCTGTTTATGATGGACCACTGGATTGGCAACTGAAGGTGACTGCCAAAACTGGTCATGGGCCCAGGAGTATCTTCAGGAACGTAACCAAAAATCAAAATTTCACTTATCTACATTTTCTTACAGTAGTTTATAATCGAGGAGTTTTACTGTATTTTAATCACCAATGCGGTAAGCACTACAAGGCGGGGGGGGGGGGGAACCCAAGGAAACCCAGAATTTAGTGCATTTATAAAAAATTGTGTATTTATTCTTACACATTTAAACTTCAGTCACCTTCAAGGTACTCTCCATTTGATGCCATACACCTATCCAGACACTTTTTTCCACTGTTCAAAACAGGTTTTGAAATCGTTGATTTTGATGACTTTCAGTGCTTCTGCTGTTTCTCGGTTCACATCTTCCACGTCGGCGAATCGTTCCCCTTGAGGACTTTTTTCATCCAGGGAAACAAAAAAAGTTGCTAGCGGGTGCATTGGGTGAATAGGGAGAATGGGACATGGAAGTCGTGCCATTTTGGGTCAGAAACCGCCGAATACACTCTGCATGGGGTGGGCAGGCGCGCTGCCCCGCAGCACAACGTTCGTGCACGCCACCCAGCACGCAGTGAGCAACCGCACGGAAAGTCTCCAGAAAAACTCACTGCAGTGGAGCAGCCTCACAGCACCGCCAGCTGGTGCTCAGCTGCAGGTGGGCTCCCAGAGCGCCCACCGCGGGGGAGGCCTGCACTGCAAGGGCCCGCCCTCCAGCGGGTACCTCGGCTTTTTTTGAGTCCGCCCCCCTCTACATAACATCAAAGAATCCTCCACAGCTTCTGATTCACACCACAAAGCATGGGCTGATATCAGCCACAAACTAGGTGAGTGTTAACAGGACAAGGATATGAACCACGCATATAATGATTCTCAAGTTTTCATCATTACTTCTCTCAGATAAATTTAGTATAATTTCTCCATAACTCTGTGAGTCATTGGCCAACTCATTACAATAATATAGTCAATATATTATTGAGACAGAAATATCCTGGCAATGTGGCAAGACTCTAGAAATGCCAGTTTCTAAATTAATGTCAAAGTATTACACATGTGTCATAAATGGCTCACAAAGGGATGCCAAATCATCCCTGTTGCTGAGATAATTGTTTTCCTTTGAAGTTTCATAAGATCTATTGTGTTAGTTCTCAGGTCAGAGCTATCTCCCTTTGTCCTCTTTTTTTTTTTTTTTTCAATCTTCAATTATAATGTAGCATGAAAGTTATTTGACAATGAGATAACTGAAGTTATTTCAATGGTTCTAATGTACCAAGTGTTGTTGTTGTTAATTCTACTTGATTGGATATGTTAAAGAAGAGAATGCCTGATCTGCCTGCCAAGATTTATTATGGCAATTTTGCATATTTTATGGTTCTCTGATAAGCTTCAGAGAGCTAAACCAGTGAAGGATGAGCTTGAGGCACATGTTTCTAAGAGGAAGTGCCCCCAGTAAGAAGCGGTGAGAAAGGCTTTATGCCTCAGTTATATTTTCAAGTGTATATTCTCTATCATCTCTAATTAGACTGTAAGCTCCTAAATGGATTTTGTACAGTGTCTTACACACAACAGGTGCTTCACAAATATTTGAAGATTGACTTATTAAAGGAGCATCCATATATGACCTCATGGAAATTCAAAGAAAAAAACCTCTATGTGGAAAACAAAGGTCTAGAGTCATTGTTTTGTTTCCATGCTTCTGCTAGCCGGCATAACAAAACAGCAAAGACAATGAAGCAACAGAAAAGAGCAATGATGATGTTTACAGGGAAGTTTAAACTCTTCTCTTGTTCCTACAGTCAAATAATTATACACTGTGTCTCTTGGGTGCAGATTCTTCAGTATCTTCTGTGCACCAACCACATATTTTTGGAAAACTGTAGCTGTTTTATAAGCTGGTCTACCTCTCTTAATTATCCATATCTATGAATATGGGATTTATTCTACCTTAATTTCTTTAAACTACCATCTATATCTTATCAAAGAGCAAAGAGATATAGTGAAATATAATAGTGGACCACGAAATTACATTTTTACTTTTTTGCTGTATTTTTAATGCCAATACACAATTGGTTAGAATTTCTGGTTAGAAAATATAATACGTATGTTAGTACAGGAACTAAGCAAGTTATGATAGGGAAAGATTATTCAAAATAAAATAAAGTCCCTTAAAAAAGATGCAGGTGTGCAGTGCTAGAATTAATTTGCTCAAAGTCTGGAGCCATGGAACTAGACCTGCAAAATGTAAATAAGTATCTACTGTAGCATACGGGAATCTTAAGGATTTCTTCAAATGGAAACGTACTCATTGTGAGATGCTGGGTCCCAGAGGGGCAACAGCTATAGACGCAGACTTCATTTCTACTGTTTCCTATAGTAAGTTGAATCTGACAGCTGATTTTCCTCTGGACAAGCAGAATTTTTAAGCCAAGAATATAAACATGGTCCATTTTTCTGTCTTCACCTTATCCTAGATGGTGCTTTATCTCAAGATTTCAGTGCATGAACTCAAGTTCAGGGAACTCTCCAAGATTACTATGCATTTCCCAAGAGAGCTTCAAAAATTACTCTGCCCATTCCATGTACCGAGTTTCATTAAAGACTTCATTTAATTGTCTGGGGTTTATGAAAGATCTTGTAACAAAGCCACGCTGTGCCATAACTTATCCCAGCCTACAAATAAGAAAGTGAAGCTCAGATGGGTTAAAACTATATGCTTTCTGGGGCAGGGGTGGTGTCTATTTCGTTTTTCATTTTATTTTCCCGGCCCTGCACAGTGTAGTGTAGTGGCAATATTGCACAGCAGTTAGGAGCTTGGAGTCAGGAGTCAAATAGACCCAGCTTGGAGCACACCTTCCTAGCTCTAGCAACTACTCGGTGGGTGACCATGAAAAAGCTGTTTCACCATATCTGAGGCTCAGTTTCTGTACCTATTAAAATGGGAATGATAATAGTATCTACCTTAAAACGTGTTGGGTAATTAAATAAAGTCCTGCATGTAATGTTATCAAATAGTGTCTATACGTAGTTAACATTTAATATATTAATTATTATTTATAACCTCCTCATTATTATTGTCTGGCACATGGGAGGTTTGATCTTACATGGAATGAATGGGTAGAAGCAGCTCCTAAGCACCCACCTGAGACTTTCCCACTTCCCTCTCAGCTCCTGGCTCCCTTAAATCCTAATAGATGTTACAAAGAAGGATGAATTTAGTCTGACTACCTCAAATTCAGTTCTCCTATAGGCAAGTGGGAAGGATGAGCTTTTTATACTTATGTTTTGTACCAGCTGAGGGTACTGTGTTTTCATAGATTTCCGCCCCCCCCCACACACACAACTTAACTGATCTTTTCCAATGTAGAGACTGAATTATCGTTTTGAAAGTAGAAATTTAGTGCTGAGACAATGCCCCATTGCGTGACTTCTGCATGACTTCCAGCATTCAAGAAATGCTATTGCTGATATTCCTGCAGACTTTATATGGAGAAGATCTGGGTACCAAAAACTGTTCCAAAGTCATTTCCCATCTTGCATTTCCAACTGTATTAACTGTCTTTATAAATGTGTCTAGTGCCAGAACTGTTCCCTGGCAACTTAGGCTGCTGCCTAACTTTAGACTACACCAATAGGGACCCTTAAATGGTTCATGAGGTCTAGAACCTTCATTAGGATTTAATCAGCTTTGGAGAAGAAGCTCTTATAAAAAGAAGGTTTTCCATAGACAGCAGCACTTGCCTAGGAGATATCAAAACAAAATGCTGGTCACTACAATGAGACCTATTTTAAACAGTCATTGACAGCTCTACAAACTCATTTCATCTTATCTAAATTGCTAATTTTCAATTATTAATTAGAATAACCACTATTTCTGTTCTTTCTAGGACACACACACAAAACCAGACTTTTCTTCCTCAACAACTATTCATTGAATTTCTTCACTATGCATCCTTGCCTGGCAAATGAATAAACTATTCACATTTATAACCCCCAATTTAAGTGTAGTTCACAAAATATCTCATGTCTCCCACAGGAATCTTGCCCCTTTTCCCATGAGTCCTGCCCTGTAAGCACCAACTAATATTTCTAAATTCCATTTAAGAGTTGTTTAATGTTACAGTCTTGCAGAACTATATTTTACTTGAAAAAGAAAAGTTCCATCCCTTATATTCTAAAGGGAGTTTGAATACATATTAGCAAAGCAATACTCTTGATCAATATTTTTAATTCTGCAGGTCAGTTTGTAATGCAACAAACCATATGACACTTTGAGTTTCCACTTCAACTTACAAAGGAATTGACATCTTTTTTCCCCACATTCTTTTTCATTGTACTACATTAATATCATCACCACATTTGTTTCTTTGAGTCTGATCCAAAAGAATACCTAAGGTTCTGCCTTCACGTTCCCAGGCTCTGAACTCTGATAATTTTTTTTTTTAATATTCACTCAAGTTTCCTATTGTTAAAATGTCTCAGTGGCAGCAAAATCTTGCCCTAAAAAGCATACACCTGGGGGTGGGGGGTGGGGGTGGAGGGGTGGAGTGGTTTGTATAAAATAAAAGGGTATCAACAGACAAGGTCTACAGCAGTGGTCCCCAACCATTTTGGCACCAGGGACCAGTTTTGTGGAAGACAATCCTTCCATGGACCTGAGGGTGAGGATGATTTCGAGATGATTCAAAGGCATTACATTTATTGTGCACTTCACTTCTATTATTATTACATTATAATAACGTTAATCTGTATGTGCAGCTGCTCCCCAGCACCAGCATCACGACCTCAGCTCCACTTCAGATCATCAACCATTAAATTCTAATAAGCAGTGTGCAACCTAGATCCTTTGCACACGCAGTTCACAATAGGGTTTGCACACCTATGAGCATCTAATGCCACTGCTGATCTGACACGAGGCGGAGCTCAGGCAGTAATGCAAGCGAGCAAGAGCCGTTGTAAATACAGATGAAGCGTCACTTGCTCTCCCACTGCTCACTTCCTGTTGTGCAGCCGACATCGGTCCATGGCCCGGACGTTGGGGACTCCCAGTCTACAAGATCATCGTGACTTCAGTATTTGTCATCAACTGCATTAGAAATGGATGCCAGAAATTTATGCCAGACTACAATCAAACTGCCTTTCAAGATAATAGAAGATATCAGTCTGAATCTGTAGATAAATCATGCTAAAGAGACCACATATGAATGTCTTTTATTTGTTGGTTTAAATTCATTATATAAAGTTTCTTAAACTTGAGTAACTTATAAACTCATATTCAAAGGAGAAGTTATTTTGATGTTATCATGGTGCCAGTTTAAGAAACACTGACTTAAAAAAATTAAAAGTTTCTTCTACTAAAAAAATGTTTTTTGATTAAAAATTTTCACTATTAAAGAAATTTTATGTTTATTCCTACAAACCACTTTTTCATTTTATAATTAAAATAAAAATATATAATTAAATATTCTCATGGATCCCAGGAATACATATATGGAAAAGAGTCTGTGCACCCTAGTCTGAGAAACACAGCTTTATACTAATCATGCCATCTTTCTCAGCCCTATAAAACATCTGAAGTAAAAGTAAAATATGTGCCCAAGAATATTTTAAAGTAATAAATGTTATGTTTTATCAGTTTTCAGAAAATTTGAAAATTATTTCAGTTTAAAGTTGAAGACAAATAGCAGCTCCATGCTTAAACTTGTTTTAAAAAAAAACAATTTTATTTATAAAATCAAATGTATATGTTAGCTTGAAATATATTTGATCAATACTTGAGGTCACCCCTTTGAGAGCTCTTAGCTTGAATTATCCAAGATATGCACTCCTATCCCAGTTTAGAGGATATTCAAAAATGGAAAATTCCATAGGTTATAATACACAAAAGAATTTACACTGAAAATAGTTATGCAATAAAATATTCATAAATACAGTATCTCATAACATATACATGAAGAAGGGAGAATATTTTAATGAAAGGAAAGTGGATAGCTTTCAAATTCTTACAGACACTGTCACCCACTCTGCTATGTGCTAAACTTGGTTGACGGCAATAATATCCCTGTTGACTCTTGCAGCTCTACTTTAAGCCAAACAATCTGTCTCAAGAAGACTGTGAATCATCAAGTTTGCAGAATGGGCATGGGTCTGCCAGTCTTAATCTATCTAAAAGATGATATTATTTTGTGCCTGAAATAGGAAATAAAAGGTGTGAAATAGAAAACTTCAATGTATCAAAGTGTTGAATTTCTATGAATTCCTAGGTAAGACATATAGATAGTAAACACAACTATACCTATAAGACCTAATGCAAAATATGAATAATTTTTATCTCAAATTAATCTCAAAATCAAAGAGAGAGGACTTCACCAAAAAGCATGCTGAGCATACCCTGTCAAAAAACCATTTCCGATAATACCAGTCGCCCTGGGTGTGGATGATACTATGGGCTATTCTCCTAGATGCAAGTAAACCATGACTAACTATCCACGCATGCTCGCCACTTCCTAGTGAGCGAGAACCAACCCAACAATAAAATAACCTCAAATTCATTGATGACATCATGTGAGATTCACGATACCTTACTATTTAGTCTGCCCTCTCCCCGCCCCTCTCCCCACCAACGCACCACACATGGTCTGTCATTTTATCAAGGATGTAAATTGAATTTGTCTGGAATATTTTGTTCTTTAAAAACTAGTCTGTGGCTACCTAGTAACCTGTGTTATTCCATACCGGCAATTGAATAACTGTGTTAGTATATTCTTATACACTGAAGTTGAACACTGAGCTTTTATAAAACATTGGATATTTATAAAGATAGTATCTCATGACATATCCATGACAAGGGAGAATATATTTTAATGGGAGGAGGGAGAAATAGCTTTCAAATTCTTATAGACAGCTTCACCTACCCTATGGGATCTACAAAATCAGTTTCTGGTTCTTGGATAAAAGTGAAAGCTAGAAAAAAAAAATCTGAGAATATAATTTGGGCTAACGTGTGGATTCTACTTTTTAAAATGAAACAGCTCTAGTCTAACCTTCTCCCTTCCTGGGAGTGGTCTAAGTTTCTACCCTCTTTTCATAGTCGTTTCATTTTTCTCCCTTTGAACCAACATTTCCATATTGGAAGCAAGGAGGTTTAAAGGCTCAGTTTTCCGTTTTTCCTTGCTTTCACTGAATATAATTTAAGGTTATTTCCCCACCCCTGTTAAAACAGCTCTTTGCTTCAGTCTCTCAGACCTTGTCCTTAACAAAGGATGATATTTGTCCTGTCTCACCTGTCTGAAGTTCTGCAGTTACTGAAACTTCCACCATGCCATCATTGTTTTTTACAACTTATATTTTAGTAACTTCGAGTTATAAAACTTAAGAACTGGAATCAATTTCTGCCTTGTCTGGCCCATGCCCTTCATTTGACACAGGAGGTATCTGAGGCCCAATATTTACGAAAGGTCACAAAGTTCGTCAGCAGGAGAGTCAATTCCAGATCCTAGGTGTCCTGAGTCTAAGGTATAAAATGTGGAATGATCCCACTACATGGCACAGCCTCTTCATTTCATCAGAAGCAAGTTTACCCAAAGAGATCAGTTCCAAAAGTTCCAAGAGCACTTTTCCAAAAGGGTCTGAACTTTGAGACCCAGTACAGACTCTGTAGGCATAAAAATAAGGCAGTGGTGAGTGTAACTATTAAATCGTGTAGTATATCTCCAGGGTAAAGTGGAAGAGTCTCTCTGCACATAGCATCTAACTCCTTTTGCCCCTCTGCCCAGTCTTTCCATGCCATTTCTTACAAAACCTGTCCTGTTGTGAGATTCTGCTATCTGCATTTCCTACTCGCAGTCGTGTCACACACGCAGCACAGGCCTCACTTCCTCAGTGCAGCCACCCACTTCTGGATTCCCTTTCTGGGCTGCTTTCAACGCTCTTTAGCAGCAGCAGGTCCCATGAGAACAGTCGGGGGAGCAGGCTGACGTGACCACAAGCCCAGGCTCGTCTCCCATCCCTCGCTCACACTGCACACACGGAAACCCACGAGTCCTTCCTAGATCACGGCTTTCTCTTCCGCGCTTCCGTGCCTTTGCACATGCTGCCCACTCTCACGTCCACCTTACACCCAGTCACTTAGCAACTGCCTATGTGTTCCTCGAAATTTAGATAAACCTTCACCTCTGTGCTTTCCCCCGTTTCCCTCTCCCCTGAGTTAGATGCACCCTCTTTTGCCTCCCACAGCCCATTGTATGTAGTAACTCTGTTATGGTACTTGCTATATGCTAAAGTAAATCTGCACCTACCTAGATGTCTCCTCTACCACACGTTGAGCCCACTAGCCACAAGAAACATGCCTGATTAGTCTGGTATCCTTAGCAGGCTCCCTAGCACAGACGAGGCCATAAGAATAATATAACATATGAATATCTACCCTATGCTAGGCACCATGCTAAGGTATTTCAAGGAACTGCATTCCTCACACTGGTCTTGAGCAGATCACTTTACAGATTATGAAACTGAGATCTGGAGACATTATTAAATAGCCTATGTTCAAATATCAATTGCTGTATTTTTCTGTGTATGATACTTTTGTCTAAAATTGTTAGACCAAAAATTGGAGTCGTCTTATACATGGGAGTAACTGGGTAATAGTGATTTCTTAATGTTGGGTTAGAAAAGCAGGGGTTGTCTTATACATGGGGGTGTCTTATGCATGGACAAAGACGGTAGATGCAAGAACTCAAATAAGTCTCATGCTAAGTCCATTTTCTTAAGTATTTTGTTGCTTCTCTGAGGGAGGGGTCAATCAATAGCTGCTGACTGAACTACATGAATGGCACGGAATGAATGAAAATAATACTATATTAAAGCCAATGATACCAAAAATTCTGAATGCTTGAGCTGCCTGTCACGGAATCTCAGTGTATACACTGGAATGTTCTTCTGGAGAAGAAGATGGACATGTCGTGGGAAGATCATGAAAGTGTAAGTTTCTCAGAAACACAAGATGCATTTGAATACTTTTGCAGGGAAAACGGTAGAATCACTTTGCCTACTAGCTTTTGAACAACTCTTCGGAGAAGGCTAGAATGACTGTGGTGAAGAAAAGGGCCTGAAACTAATCCAGGAACACTATTTTCTTCAAAAGAAAATTCCAGCCGATCGAGCCAGGAAATGTGGCTTTGAACAAGGAAGGGAGCTGTGCGTTGGCTCCCACTGGATTGGACATTTCCCAAGTGTTTTTCCCATGAAGCTGCAGTTTGGCCTTGCTTTCAGGGGCGAGTATGCTAAGTGACCGAGACTGGGAGACTCAGAGACCTCAGGGAAAAAATTCTGGCAGACAACACATTATTTAATCTACTTTCTTTTCCTGTTGCAATCTTTTGCTAAAAAAAAAACAAAAAAACAAAAAAGCAAAAAAAAAAAACCCTCAAAATGAAAAGAATGTGAGTTTATTTTATTGAGAAAGGCATTTTGTGGCTATCAAAATTCCATTTGTTTAATAGCTAAACAAAAGGGCATGTTTTGCACAGGGTAAAAATTTAAACCTCGTATTTTGGGATATTTGATTTTAGTGTGT
This sequence comes from Lyroderma lyra, assembly GCA_004026885.1. NCBI lineage: Eukaryota > Metazoa > Chordata > Mammalia > Chiroptera > Megadermatidae > Lyroderma > Lyroderma lyra. The sequence continues at coordinate 123,383 of PVJL010003875.1, forward strand.
TTTAATTACTATTAGCAGGAGTATAGACACTAGGCTATAGCTTCAGGGTAATGCAGTAGTCCAACTCAACAGGTACGTATTAAGGCTTTGTCTATGCTGGAAGAGATAGAAAAGATGTATATGGCAGGGGGCCTGTATTTCAAGGCACAGACACACAATCTTGTTACAGAGAAGACACATCCAGAACATAATTAGAGAACAAGACCGTATAAAAGGGCTAAAATATAATCCAATAAATTACCTTTATGATCATGGGTGCAGGGAAAGAGTTTGTTTCAAGCAGGATGAACTGTGCCTTTGAAGGACTGCTTTTATAGGTGAAAAAAAAAAGAATTAAGAAAGAAAAAAGAAAAGGTGCTCGTCTTTCGGAAACAACACGAGCAGAAACAGAAAAGTACAATATAGCATTCATCCCGGTGTTCATTCAGCAAATATTTGCTGAACACCTGTATGTATAAGGCCCTGTGTCAAGAGCTAGCATGACATTGCTTCTTATTTTTCAGAGAGAGTGAAGAGATCACAGGAGCAAGGACAAAGGGCAAATTTCAGCTATATGACTTTGGATGAGTCACTTAACCTTATCCTGAGCCTTAAGTTTCCTCCCTTGTGAAATGAGAGGATTAGTCAACAGTATTTTTCATGTTGTTTTTTTTCCCCTTTCCTTTTAGCAGTGAAACTGTTTTTTTTGGTTTTAACAAAATCTTAAGTGCAACCCAAATCTGTTAAGGAACCAGAATGGACTCTCTCTGGCTGAAGTAAGAGAAAGGGGTTGGGGAACAAGAGAACCCCAATATACCTCTTGTTGAGCGTCTCCCCTCCTTTTCCCTGCCCAGTGCCTACCCCAAGGCTCCTGTGCACAATCCCAAGATTCCCAGGGAAATAGTGGTAAAACAACTCATCTCCTGATCCCTCAATTTCCTCCCAATTTTAAAGCATTGCAATAAGAAATATAAGCAATCAGAGGATCTCTTTTTAAATAGTTTGGTTATAAGGGATACTGAATTCTAGGATACAAAGCAGTGTAAGTTCTTAAGTGAAATACAAAATTATCGGAAAGATTGTTCTTCAAAAGTGTCTAGTGATACCAGTTAGGAGGGACTGGAGGAAGGAAACTAGACATTCAGCTATACAAACCTTGGCTAGGCTGGCTTTACGGGTAAGGGTTGAACCAAACAGCTAGGGGACAATCTCTAGAACTTGGTAAGACCCACTAGGGAGGAAGGGGAAAAGGACTCAAAAATCTCATGCTACTAATAGTCGTAAATCCAAGAGGATGCCATAGATCGATATGTGGAAGTAGATCTCAAACTCAGTGCACGCTGGAATTGCCAGGGAAACTTTAAAAAAGCTGATAACTTATTCTCACCCCCAGAGACTCTGAGTTAATTGGTTAGGGGTGCAGCCTGGGCTTTGGGATTGTAAAGCTCCCCAGGTAATCCCACTATGCAGACAAGGTAGAGAACCCCTGAATAGAAGGACAGGGAGTTATGCCAGGCCTGGGGAATATGCTTTAGAGAACTCTCTCTGCTGTTTTTATGGTCCAGCTATTTTTTTTTTTATTATTAAAGTTGATTTTTTTTTCAACTTCTTTGCCCAATATTAAATACTAACCATGGAACTGCAGAGGTATAGGTAATAGCATTTTTTCTATATTATCTTGTCAACGTATCTCTATGGCATTTTCAAGAACACCAATCTGTATTTTTCCAATGTTAAAAATCAATTATTAAAACAATTTCTACTAACAAGAAATGTGTGTGTGTGTAAGTATGTGTGTAAAGGCTATCACTTCAAGAGTTTTCCTTTACAACAGATTGTTATTACAGGATCATAATGATATTTACCCCAAAACTGTCTGTCCTTAACACACACACACACACTCACACACACCCACACCTGAATACAAACTTATAAACAACTTATTATTCAGGTATTCTGATCTTGAAATACTACTTAGTCTCTATAAAGGTATTATTAAAAGTCTTCTAAAGAAGTTCAGCCTGTACTTTGCCTAAACATAGTAAAAGCAAGATAAATGGCATTTTAAGTCACAGCAATCCTTAATGTTTGCATTGGCTTTCTGAGTTTTTAAAGCCCTTCTACAAACATTTTCCAGATGGGTCCTAACAATAGTTCTATTATTAAATCATGACAGATGCTATAATTTTCTTTTTCTAGATGAGGACACGGAGGCCCAGTAGTTAGGTAACAAGCTCTAGCCCCAGTGGTAGAATTTAGCCCATTAAACCTCATGTCTTTCCTTTCCTACTTCAGTTCTCTGTAGTATCTCTCAAGCATCGAATCAAAGTTATCTCCCTTTCCTTTATGTCCCACAGGGCTTTATCATTACAACCTAATAAAAACACTTTCAACTTTAATGAGCACTATGAAAATGCTTCTTTTCATTATTGAACTATAAGCTTCTTGAAAGTTAGGTTCATATAAGATTGTAAGACTCATGTTTCCTATCCCCAAAGCACACAAGACACTTTCATGGACTCAAACCAGCTATAGGAATACACTCTCTCATTGCTATGTTTTGTTTTAACTCAATTTGTCAGACTTTTAGTTCAGAATCAAATATTTTTTTAATTAATGTGTACTCCTTGTTCTACTCTCTTGTGATGCACACACCATTCATCTATTTTCTATTTGGCAAACAGCTCTTCCATATGGAAAAACTATTACCATATCTTCCCTAAATTCTCTTTCCCTATTGCTAAGCCAAAATTTCCCAGTTTTTTTTTTTTAAATAGTTTAAAATAGTTAAAGTTTTTCAGATCATTTACTTTCTTTGACAGCATTCTCTGGGTAAAATTCACATTTGGCATAGGCGCCCCAGGACTCAAGTCATGATTTATTGTTCTGAATACCATTCTGTTTCTTTGCTCTTCTAAACCAAGGCCTCTGAGAATCATAAGTTAAACCTTGTCTATCACTTTAGTAATACCCTCATCCTTAACCAAAACAGATCTCAATGGAAGAATCTCGCTGTGTGTGTGCCCGTGTGCATGTGTGTGTATATGTGTGACATGAAGTGACTACAGTGACATGATCCATGCAGAGTTCAAAGGCACTGCTACCTCCCTTGGTAGGGCCTCACATCTTTAGATTAAGGTTATGTTAGCTTTCACAGCCAACACAGCTCATCACTTGGAGGGCTGAGCTGGCTTCCCTCCTAGGTCAATATTAATGATCTAACCGTATCATTATCTGAAGTAGGTGAAAGAATGCTTTCATTTGTGTATCTGGGCTCTTCAAATATCTTTTCCTAAGACATGAAATGCAGTGCTACTGGATAGATAACCGGGAAGCCAAACCACGGCATGCCTGTAGGTAGTCGGGGTTTTTATTACAACTATAGTAAGAGAACTTCACTGTCCCAACAATGGGTTTGCAGAACTGCATTAAAGACCCAGGGCATAAACTACCAAGTGAAGATCATCATGAAAACATATGAAGACAATAATCTTTTCATTTTAAGCAGCTTTATAGAAAACAAAATCACATGCAAAATCTGTCAAGGACACAAAACTATGTGAAAGAGTCATCCATTTTTTATTTCTTTAATATGGCATGAAATCCCCTAACAATTTCTCAATCATTATATCCAAGGAGATAATTAAAACAGTACAAAAACAATGAAAGAAATAATGTCACAACTTTTTTAAATGGTAGAAATTCTAATAAGTTATCTCTGAAGTTCAGAATATATTTCAACTCTAACTCCTTCAATTAGAAAAAGATGTATATCCACCCTCATCCCATCCTAACTTATCCTGACATAAATAAAAAGAGGATGAATTTCAAATTACCTCTACTCATGACAGTTTAATCCTAGACAAAGTTCCTGCCACAAAACAGAGGGTGAAGGACTTCTAGAAGAGCTGTAATTGCCGTAATGTTGATTAAATGTACACTTAACTCAGTGGAAAGCTTTTCTGTGGCATGGCAGAGCAGTCTTTCTAGTGCTATTAAAAAAATCTTCAAGTACAATCTTCTAAAAGTGGTACTTTGATGAGCAATACAATAATATACCTGAAGTTTCATTGCTATGTAAAACAGAGGTTGGAACTGTAAAGCAGTGAGAAATGTGGGTGATAATGCCTTACACACAATACAACAGTACACACATATACAGGAGACCCTCAGTTAACTGACACCCATGGGGACTGGCAGATGCCAGATAAACATAAGTAGTCTCTCTGCCAACGGGAACTCAAGTCAAGCAACCGGCAAAAAATTGCCAGTTTCTAGAGAGTGCCCGTTGCCTGAGTTCTGGTTAACAGAGGCCACTGTATTTCTAGCTATGAACCACATAAGAAATGAAGGTTTGTTTCATAGCTGCAACTGTTTTGAGGCCAAATATCAATTTCATTTGATCAGTTCTCATCGTACCTCATTTACTAGGGTTGGCTCCAACTGACATTTGGCTGTTTTCCAAATTTTATACATACACTTGTACATTTTTCCATGTATAAGACACCCCCGTGTATAAGACGACTGCTCTTTTCTAACCCAGTATTAAGATATTAGTATCAACCAGTTACTTTCATGTATAAGATGACCCCCAATTTTGGTCTAACAATTTCAGACAAAACTATTGTCTTATACACAGAAAAAATACGGTATACGTGTGTGTGTGTGTGTGTGTGTGTGTGTGTGTGTGTGTGTATTCTTAAGGGGTACTGTTGCCAACACTAAAGATAATCAGAATAAAGTGACAGGGGACAGAACGTACTTTCTAAGCAGCAGAGACAAATGTGCTTTCAAGAACAGACTACATATATGTGTCTGTAGAACAAGGTTTGAAAAGTTTTTTATAATTTATAACCATCAGTCATTACTTAATCATTACACATTTCCTATCATGATGTGTGTGTGAGCAAACACACAGTGAGATCTGTTTTGGTTAAGAATAACAGTATTACCAAAATGATAGACAAGGTTTAAGTTATGATTCTCCAAGGTACTTGGAAGGTTTAGAACAGAAAGGAAATAGAATGGTATTGAGGACAATAAAGCAGTCAGGGGTTCTCTAATCCCTTCTCTGCTGCCCTCCAAGCCCACCCTAGATTCTTAAGATATAATATTTAAGGAGTAGTATTTAAATATTTTAAATTAGTGTCAGGCTTAGGTAGCAAGACAAAAGCCTTCCTCCACAACAGTTATGGAGGAAAAGTAGCTGCAAGCTACACAACTAGTGCTAGTTTAGAGAGGACACACTGTCAATTGACACTTGGCTTTTACAATTTGAACACAGTCGGGTCACCTGACCCTCCTCAGCCTCATACACAGCGACTGCGTTGTTCCCCAAAGAATAATTTATCTTCTCCTTCCCCGAGTAGCAGACTTCGTTTCAAATTTAGGTAACTGAGAGTGGTCAACAGACTTCACATCAAAGCACTACTCTTCGAGAAAGAAAGTCAAGAATGGAGAATCCAGTCACAAAAGCAATTTGGTTTATATTTTATTCCACTTACCATTTGATTAAGTACCTGTCTACCAAGGGAACAAGATACTTTGCATTGTGACTAATGATGCAAACTTAAAATTTAGCAGTATATTAATTCTTTATTCTAATATTAACTAGTTTTTCATAATCTGTTTTTAGTAATAGCTCTGTTTTCAAAGTAGAAATTAAAAGTGAATAATAACATGCAGAGTTATTTCAGAGCTAGGAATTCCTCACAAATCTTTGGTCAGGAAGACTACCATGTTTAACCAAAAGACCACGTCATCCCAGATCAGTAAGTTAGGAGTTAGGGTACAGATGCTTTAGAAAGTCAGCTATTATTAACACCCTTAGTGAAAAATGTGTAATGTGCCAATTATATGTCATAAAATAGATGTTCAATAAATCCATAAGCATTAGATTTATCTTACTAGACTTCATGAATGAAATTTGTCATGAAGCATATGTCTCCACTTTGCAGAGGAGATATTTATATGGCATTCACTCTCACTGAAGTGAAGCATTTTAAAACCAGTCTCTTTATGCTCATGCCTGCTTATACAAGATACTTCACATGGAAGGGCCAGGAGATCAATCAGCAATGAAGTGAGTATCCAATGATACCTACCATGTGCGAACTTGGGAATAGAAGACATGGCCCTAGGTCTGCCATTCTGGTTGTAAAAGACCAACCAAAAATAAGACACATTCTAATTTAGAATTAAACTGAATGTTGCAGATAAAGAAACAATTAGAATTGAAGGAGATCAGCAACCGATAGCAGTTACACATAGATGACCCTTGATCATGGCCATCGAGAATGAAGAGGATTTGGAACACATAACGAAGATAAAACTGGAAAATGTGTGTATAATATGTCTATGGGAAGGTTACAATAAAATCCCTGCTTAGACTGTTTGGAATGGACTATTAGATCAGGTTATTTTAACCTTCAAAGGGGAAATTAAGACTTAGAGTGATGAAAGTTAGGAGCTTCAGAAGGCTTCTGACAAAGAGGTGAAAAATGGTACAGGTAGTGTGCACCTGACTATTCAGCCAGGACAATACAAAGTGGGCGGGAGGAAGGAGAACCTCAGACCAAAGCTGACACCTCTAGCATCCTCTCCCAGGTAAACAAAGTGGTATAGCAAATATTAGGGAATTCCTGTTCACGATTTCAGAAAACGGCAAGCAGGGTCTAACAACTCTTCTGTGAAAAGAGAAGGAGAGAAAGCAAGTACCCTATCAAATACTTAATGTAAGAGTGAGATTAGGGGATGCTGAAAAGAAATCCTGGCTCTGGCATAGCAGAGTCAAAGCTCTATACTGGAAATCTGAAAGGATGTTCATCCCTTCATGACTGGTTCCTTGGGTCCTACATATGTATCTTTGTTTCATACATAGTTTTGATTTCTATACCATATAAATCCTCAATATTTTGGATTTTCATCCTCTCTATGCCTGTTTTTATGCTTGATTCACTCTCAGACATGCCTTAGACAAATCAGAGCAAATAATTTCAACTAAAAAAAAAGAATAAAAGCAATGTATGGCTAACTAATACAGAGAGGGATCAAACAATAGCAAACAATACCATAAAATGGAAATGAGGAACCTTTTTTAAACACAACAGAGAATTTCAATTGACTAGTGTTCAAGTACTGAGTCACTCTGAATTACACAGAGCCTTGACCAATATTTATTGCTACATGTTTTAGAAGCAATTTCCATTTTGATAGGTTGCTTCAAAAGTGGTATTCTGGGCAGTTAGGTAACATAAAAATATAGGATCAAGATTATGTCTGTCAGATGAAAAATATAGCATTTATGCAGCATTATATAATCCATTCACTGGTTTATGAGCCCAAGGTCCCCATGGGAGTGTCACAAACCCACATAATATGCTACAGGGTTATAGTTTGCATTTGAGAATCCAAATGAGATGGAAATACTTTCCAAAACCACAAGTGTAACTAGAATACTTGTACTCAGTACCATAAAAAGAAACCCAAAATTACAAATAATTTTAATTTGGCAGCTTAAGATGTTCTCAGTTTGGGTGACCCAGACATTAAAATACATGCATTTTTTTCTCCACTATGTTAGTACCCCTCAATTGTTAAGACACATAGCACATAAATCAGATGGTCAAATTGGGCCTATGAAAGAACGGTTACCAATGATTCAATGTCAAGGAAGCCCACTGCAGTGTTCCCCAAGGATAAGACCAGGATTTCTTAAACACTCCAGCTAACTGCCTTCAATAAAGAAAAAACACATGATACTTAATTTTAAAGATGACATCACACCAGGGATAGCTGTTGTGGCTAACTCACGAATGGACATAATTGGAATTCAAAACAAAAGGTTATAACATGGACATAAATTTAAAAATAAAATAAAGGCTGAAGATCAGATTATACATTTATGGAAGAAAAAAGTGAAACAGCAATCTCTAGTAGTAGAAACAAATGTATAAAAAGCTACAGAGCTTGAAAGGAACTAAAAACGTGTCCTGATTTGGAATAAAACCATTTTTAAAAAATGTATCTAATATAATACATAAAATATAATAAAGCAATTATATAATTCTTTGCTCTTTAGTATGATTTCCTATTTAGTATGAATAACACCAATTTTGTCTAGAAAAAATACAGAAAAACATTTAAAAGGTTGTAAAATAGATTCTATGAAAATATTCAAGAAACATGAATTATTTAATCTAGAGAAGCAAAAGTTGAAGGGTAGTTCAAGAATTTTGAATACATAAAAGATTATTTTGTACATCTATTTGTTGCTTTACATTCTACAGGAGGAACAACAAAAAGAATACAGTTCGAGTTGCAACACCAAAAATGGAATTTTATACTTTTAAAGTTATCAGAATAGGTGACAAAATTAATATTATTTGGGGTTCTTAATAGGCTCTGTCCTAATCTATGATTTTTGAAACCACAGACTTAACCCAGACTAAGACTGAAGTTTACGCTAGACAATGTAAGGAACTGACTTTCAACTCTTGACACTGTCCAACATGCTTCTGGGTGAATTATCGGCCCAAATTGCTTAGTCTTTGGCTTAGAGTAGGGACCATGTGACTCAAAAATAAACTTTTTCCCAAAGGAAATGGACCATTGACCATTGACCACAGATTTTAGAATACTATGCACATTGTTTTCAATATAACACTAAATTTATCTTTCAAATTGACAGGGTTTCTAGAGGTCACAAACTGACAGTCCATGTACAAAATGCAGACTGCACAGTGTCTGTAAAATCTTTTATTTTGATGCAATCTACATAAAAATGGGTTATCTGGTATATCCAGAAAAGAGAAAGAAGAGAGAGAAGGGGGGAGGGGGGAGGGGAGGGGAAAGAAAAGGGGAAATCTAGCAATGCTATCCCTTCATTGTCACAAATCAACAATCTGCTAGTGCTCAGTGGTAACAGAAGAGATGATCTTGCTACCTGTCCTCCTTCACTTATTTCTAACCAATCGGTGCTAGGAGGCATCTTGGTTTGTTGTCCCTGGTTTACAACTGTGGACATTGTCTTACGTTGCTACATAATGTGACCTATTTTAAACAGTGACTTCAGTACGCCTAGCATACAGTACAGCACATTCATTAATCCAAGAGTAACTTAACACCAGGAAGTCAGCGAGTGGCAGCCTTTAATGAGTTGGTTATGCAGGTTTTCAATCCAGCCCGATTTCATTTCGTTACCAAATATTCCATCTACCCACACTAAAATAGGTGAGTGACGATCAATTCTCCCTCACTTTTCAAGAACTGAGGACACAATTAACCCCTCCAAGAATTAAAACCAAGGAAAACCAGAGAGGGGGTTGTGAACAGGAAGGAGGGAAATAGGCACTACAGCCAGGGCGAGAGGAATTTGCAATTACAATAGAGAACAACATGTTCTGTCCAAGGAAAAGACAAATCAAAATGCTTTTAAATTCATTTCCAAGGATTCTCTCCAAGAAGTGAGTAAAGACCCAGAAACAAGCTTTTCTTAAAAAAAATTTAAACAGTCAATCAAATTCATCTTAAGCATTTGTTTTGTTCTACCTCGGGAAAAGACTACTCTTCTAACATTACTGTCTTAACAAACAGAGCTGTGTTTCACAAAAACAAAATGTTCCACTTTGCATCATTACTGAAAACGTTGAAAAATAAAATTTTCAGACAGGAAATACAAATTGAGAATTTTAGCATGTAGTTCTAATCATGTTTAAACAGGAGAATTTTATACCGTCAGTCACTTGTTCAGATAAAAGATTTTTTCACATGAAAACATTATTTAGTAGGGAGCAAAGGCAGGCACGGAGTCTTTTAATTAACGCTATATCCAGGAGATTAACTGGGAGTACCAGTAGGAGATGTTGGTGCTTCCATAAAGTACAATTTTTCATAGCTATTGTGTTAGAAACAAACTCAACAACATACAGCAACGTGATATAAAATGTATTTTCTTCTAAAAAGCTGGAAGCACCTCATATACTTAAAATATAATCTGTTATGCATGTGAAAGAGACTAATATTGCTTCTTCAATGAAATGAAATGGCCCAAATTCAAAACAATGACAGATTTAGAAAAATAAGTTAAAATCTCAATCTACTATACATGTCTTTCTACTGAAGATTATCATTCCTAAAAGGGTTTGAAAAGCCTATTCCGGAAAGGTAATAGAGAGAGACTTCTATTAATGTTGTGTCCTCTGACATCTAGTCTAGTCTGTGAAAATAAAAGAAGAGAGCATTAACTTTTAGTAGTGGACATGTTACAAAGAAAAAAAAAAGAAACAAATGAGCAAATTCTAAATAGCTATGTGGAGCAAGGTGACCCAGCCTAGTTTAACAGAGATCCAAAATGTAATCAAATGAAACCTACAACCTTTGTACCAGAGATAGTAAGGGAGACAAGAAGGCAAACACAATTTAAGCACCTGTGAAATAAGTAAAAAGAAGTCACACATGTGTGCAACATTCCGCTGACAGAAGGACAGGCGATGCCTGAAACAACTCCAGTTCTAAAGAGGCGGGCATGCCCCTCGGTACTTCCTTTAACCATAACTTCAGCATTTTCCCATGATCCATTTTTACCTAAGGAAACGGAAGGCAACTCAAACCAGCAGGCAGAGTGAACCAGAGCTATGTGAACTGGCCATGAACCACCTGAAACTACGCCTCTGGTTTCCAAGTGAAAGCGAATCCCACCGACTTTTGTCTCAGTCTTTAAGCAGATTCCATGACTGGCACAGACCTTTTATCTAATAAAGAGCTGTGTGTGTGTGTGTGTGTGTGTGTGTGTGTGTGTGTTCAGTGGAGTGACAGGTGACCATGGCGAACAGAAGAGGAGGAAGGGGTTGAATCCTGTGGAAAAACCCCAAGAGCAAGAAAAATGCAAACAGGAAAAAGAAGGACAGACACTGTGTCCCTTTCTCTTACTCTTTCACCGGTACCTAGCACAGTGCTTAGCACACAGTAGGTGCTCAATAAAAAGAGTGGTGAATGAATCAGCAACAAAAAAAGGATATATTCAAATTGTATGCTCACTTCACAACATTTTACAAAATTTAGTTATTAAAGAAGTCCACTTGCTCATGATAATTACAATGTAAAGCAACCAAACTGAGCGGATAAGTCAATAAACAAACCTACAGGTACAAAATGTGAATTTAAAATAATCATTTTAGTTAAAAAAAGAGAATTGAAAAAGAACGTATGCCTGGCTAAGAAATACTCTTAAAAATAAAAGATTATTTCCAGAAGAAACCCATTATTGCCAGTGAAGTACTTTTCTTGCTTAAATATCATATTAAATATCATATTACAATGTATCAGAAGTGATAAGAAATTAAAACATTAGGTGACATTACGATACCACATAAATACCATATAAACAAGCTAAGGCATATTATTCCATATTCACTTGCCTTCATTGTTTTGAAACTTTTGAAATTTGAAACACATCACCTGTATACTTGGCCTTCCTTCTAGGAGCTTTATAAGCTTATAAGTCTTTCTCATCTGCTTATCTGAGGAAAAAGCTAGAAGGTCCAAGAGCAATCTGTCAACATCTCACAGCAATGATGCCTAGACAGGCTTATTTTTGTCAATATTCTGTATGCCCAGGTTTTCTTCAATTTCTATTTTTTCTGATACTGGAAGAAAATATATTATTTCCAAGCAAAAAGCCATGCTCACTAGGAAAAAAAAAACCATTAAGCAGATAGCCCCCATTAACTTGGGATAAAAATTTTATAAACAATTTGGCAGAGTAAATGCTTGGATAAATATTTCCAGGGTACGTTCAATGGAACACTAGATTATATAGTTAAATCAGTATTAACAATCTTCCAGATTCTTAATACATCTCAGCATTCTAGAGGTCCTATTGTTAAAAAGCCTGTTGAACTGTAACCCAAACTTATTTGACTATGGAACCCTAATTCTGCAGAATTAGGCAGGTTGGGAGGGTGCAGGTAACTGGCTCAGTCTCTCATAACATTTTGATAAAATGCAGAACCATGAGTGGATGGAAATTTAGAAAGTATCAATCCAATCCAATAATCAGTCCAATATTAGACTTGAAGAAATTGAGGTCCAGGAAAGTAAAGCCATTTAGCCAAGATTACACTGAGAGCAAAACCATTAGCCATTGTCTTTAGCTAATGTACTTGATCATTTTTCTAAATAAAGAAAAGGTCAGAATACATCCGCCCCCAATCCAGCCCTCCATCATCTCCTAGCCCTTCTACTTCATAGACTAGCCCTTTCTCCTGAGCATCAGACTACATTTTTCCCACCTCCTTGGGAATCCCGGGCCTTCATTTGCCCTTTTCTCTTTTGTGCTTTGTCTCTCTTTTTGACTTTTACCATCAATTTTAAGAATGTCCAAATTCTGTCTTTCCTCATCTCTAACTGCCACCTTGGTCACTCTTTCCCTTCACTGCTAAATTCCTTAAAAGATGTCTATATGTGCATTTAACATCTCAACTTCCTCAACTTTCATTCACTCTTTAATCAATAAAATCCACAGTCATCCGCCCCTACTCTCTTATTTTTTTTCCTACTACACAACACCACACCTTACAATGCTCCAGCCAGAAGGGGCTTTTCATTTGCCATGGTCTCTTGAATACCTAAGGCCCCTCTCTATCTCTTGCTTAAGTAAAATGTGCTTCCTTCTGCCCTCCACCTACCTTCTCTGACTAGCAAACCCCTCAGTATTTTACCTCAGCTAAAAATGTACCTTTTCTAAGAAAACTATCTTGGAGCCTCTAATTAGAGTTTGCTATGCTCCCTTCAAAGTATATACAACATATCTTATACACACCGCTTTTAATTCATGTGACCATAAAATTTGTCGTTCAACTATGACACATTTGGGAATGGCAGAATCGTTAGTAATTAGGCCAGGACAAGAGGTGTGAACTGTTACCGTCCCAGGAAAGTTAGGATGGATGGTCTCCATAATGACAGCACTTACCAGCTCATATTGTAATTTACTTGTTCACACATCTGCTGTATAACTAACAGACTGTAAGTTCCTCAAGGACAGCATAATGGGAACCACAAGTTCCCACAAGCATAATGCTTAGCACATCTTGGATTCTTGGTAAATAAAGTTTCTTGAATGAAGAAGCTAAATGAAGATACCAAAAGAAACAGAGTCCTAAAAAGAAGAAGACAGTTACAATGATAACAGTAGTTTCCTGAGCAGAAACAAATTTTTAGTAAGAGTAGATGTTAAGTGGTATGCCATAATTTAATATTTCATCAAAATTAGCATAAACTCTGATGAGGTGTTTCTGAACCTCAGAGTGTCTCCTGGTTACACCTGAAATACACTAGACAACAAGTAAATGGCTTATAACTTAGTTACCTTTTTTCCCACCAAACAATCTCTTATTTACTATTTTAAGACCAACCTTCAATGTTATTTTCTTGGTGAAATACTGCTAAAATTATCCAAGTAGTTAATTGCCTCCTTTTCCATACTCCCAGAACACTTTGTTGACTTTCAACAATTTATTGAGTATCTACAATATTTCAGATAGTGCCAGGAGTGTTCACATACACTGTGGCATGTAACTCATCTAATAACATTGCGAGAAACTGTTATCCCCATTTTAGAGAGAAAGAACTAGATACAGAGCATTAAGAAAATCCTCCAAAATATAAGGAGGATTTAAGCCCTATGCCTTCCCTGATAACAGTGTTAAGCACATTTTGCATCATGACTGTGTGTGTGTCTATTTCCCCCACAAACCTGTCCAGGATCTATAAGCAGGGGAATTAATCCCCAAAGGCTGCCATCACTGCACGAGACACATAAACTCACAAATGGTTGGGAGAAATGGGTACCTGGATAGCATCTGTTTGACCTCTGATATCCTTAAAAAAGAACATTATACAAGCCAGAGAATTGTTAAGTGTGTGATTGACAAGAAGGTAGCTTTTAATGTTCAATGAACTCCAATGTTACAAGAGTTTGGATTCATTCAACTTAGAGTCAGCAATGGATGGTGATTTATTTAAACATTTTAAGAGTGTTAAACTGTGAAACTCAAACATAAAACCATTTAAGATCTCATTGGTTTGTTTGTTAATATCTAATGCTCCTGTGGCTGGATTCTATCTTCCTGAGTCCATTTGTCTCACCCTGTGAGATGTGTTTATTAAATAGTGGGCTAGATTTCAACCAGATCCATTACTTTATCATCTCAGCTTCCAGATTACTCTCACGCACTCTATCTCTAGGTCCTGTTCATAGCAGATTGATTCCATCTCTGTTTTTTCCTTGTATCTCAAAAATACTGGGACTACTACAAACGGGTCAGCCCCTACCCCCACCACCACATACGTATGTTTCTTACATGACAAACTTCCAAGCCACTGGGCTTCCCACCCAGAGTCAAGCACAAAGGTCCTCTCAGAGGGCAGTTGGGGGTGTCTGGGTTTTAACATGAAGAAAGATGGAAAGTATTACACAGGGAAGAAGGAAAGCAGGCTGTCTTCTTCTTCCAACATGAGCGCACAAACATTCCTCCTGGGCCCTGCACCTCACCCCTCCTGCCCTCAGTCATCTTCCAGTCTGGGTTTGCAGAGATAGGGGACAAGGGAAGGGTATGAAGGCGGCAGTACCAGAACACAGGCCCTGACATCTCATAGAACTGGGCGTAGAGCATGGTTCCACCACAAACTATTCATGGGATCTTGGGCACGTTACTTTTCCCGAGCCTTAGGGTTCCCACGTGTACAATGGAAATAATAACTGCTGAACTTCACAGAGCTGAGGTACATTTTACTGAAATAGCATAGATTAAAGCACTTAAAATTGTTAAGCAAATCGTATGTGCAGCATTTTGGTTAGTAGTAGTAGTAGTGGTAGTAGTAGTAGTAGTAGCATGATTATTCTTGGCATTTTTCCTTATCTGTCCCCCACAATCTCTCCATCTTCATTGTTACTTCCATTCCCCTATCACCTTTTTTGAGAGATAAAGAAAAGGGGAGATAGAAGGACACAGGCACTCCTTTCCTGCTTACTGTACAAAGTCATGTACTAGTATGTCCGAGAGAGCATAAACTTTGGAACGAGAAAGACATGCTTTTGCATCCTGCCTCACTCCTTATGAGCTGTGAAACTGCCTGCAGCTTATTTAACCTGCTGGAGGATCATTTTTAAGTTCTATAAAAGGAATCTGTTCACCCTCACTCCCACCCCCACCCCAATACATAGATTGTTCTTGCCCTCTTCCCATCTTCCCTGGGAGGTCCTCTAACAGCCCATCCCAAACCTTTTCAATACATCATTGAGAGAGAATGGGAGTGTGAGAAGATGGCAAACTCATTAGGACCCCTCCCTCCATCCCGGGTATCTGAATCCCTCCGGGCACCGCTCCCACTCCCCCACCCACACGGCCCTCTGAGAGTCCCTGCCCCTGGACGGGGAGGCCCTGAAGCACAAACAATGCAGGTGTTGTTTCCCGGGCTGCTCCACCAAGGACAGCAAGTGAGTCTCCCTTCCCCGTCACCCAAGCTACAGAGTAGAAGGCCACATTCCCTGCCTGCTAACTGCTAATGTGAAACTCTGAATACACATAATTCAGGATAGATGGTAAAGTCTCTTAATGTCTTAATTCAGGTAAACAAAGAAACAACACTTTACAGACTGGACTTTCCTAACCACAGTGAGAACTATTATTCCTGTGGGACCCTGCATTTTACCTTTCAATCACTTGCAAATAAACTTTGGGAGCATGCTGAATTTTCACAGGAGGGCCTGACAGCCGTGGAGTTAAAATAGTGTTAGACAGCTTCAGTTCCTGTCAGCATGAAGGATGCTTTTTAAGATGGAGACTTGAAAATAAAGTTTCCTTGTTTTATGAGAGGAGAAACAAAATACACTGAAGGAAATTTGGTTCATTTTGTCTCTGTAGTGGAGGCAGTCTGATGTTGACAAAGTAATGGAGAGTTTCGCTCAAGCCCTAGGGAGGAGAAAGCACTCCCGAGGTCAGGCAGTGCGTCCCCTTCCTCCAGGAGGAATGTACCTAACCTTGCCACAAAGAACCCTTCAGAAATACATGTGTTAAAGCACCAGCTATACAGAAGGCAACAATAGCTATGCAATGGGAAATTTCTAAATTTAAGAGCTTTGTGAACACAAATTTCACAAAGCACAAATCAAGAAAGAAGGGAAGAAAATAGGACAGAACAGGGCAAGTAAAAAGAAATGGTTTTGCCAGATATTTTCAGTTTTATAAAATTAAAATTAAAATGAACTTTTAAAAATCAAAAGAGCTTTTTAAAAACCATTAAAAAAATTAAAACAACCAAAATGCCATTTTATAATGATTTTTTTCTAGGAAAAAAAATAAAAAAGACATGCCAACCACATACACAATCAGAACCATACAGCTACCTAACTCTCCTTTAGGAAATTCATATCTAAATATCATTCTGACATTGTTTTACATACATTTTATATTTAGTACAGTAAAAAAAATAAATGAAGCAAAACTTCACTATTTTTTTCTAATGGTCTACCTTCCCTGAGAATTGGGATTTACGAAAATCCTAATCAGAAAGAAACTTAAGATTCAATTAAAGTTTTTGTATTAGTTTAAGAAAAGAACCTTAACAGGTTCTGTGGTGCATTTTCGAGTAGAACAGCTATTGCCAAATAGATGCACACTTTTTTTTTGTTTTAGTAGTAAATCAGATCATTCTAGTACCTGATATTCAGGAGGAGACTGTCTGAAAAATTATTTTATAATGAATGAACCATCTGTAATATAACCACACCTTGTCATCTACTTTAGTTGGTTTATATATATTACATTTTCAAGTGCATAGGGTGAATGCACCTACTCTTAGGAACATGATGTTTTTAAGTATTACCCTTCGTATGAAATCAAACCAAGGGTGGGCAAAGAGAAAAAAATAGGAGTGGTAGGGGGTAAAGGGCACTCAGCTCAATGTAGTTTACATGAACTTTAAAACCAGATCTTAGGGGTTTGAAACTGATTCTAAAATATAGGGAAACCATCATTCTTTATATTCTCATTTTGTAATAGTCATGCACCAAGTAGGCTGCTGACATTGTTTTTAATCATGAAGCTGGAGGACCCCTTTATGTTCTTTTTAGAGACAAAATAAACTGAGGAAATAACCACCACATTCACTTCAGGGAAGCAGACTTTCCTATCCAACAAAAAAGCAAAGCTGTTCGAATCACCTGGAATGCTGTTAAAGGTGCAGATCTGGAAGCCTGTGAATAATGAGGTCTTTGAGCAGTTTCACTTGAAAAAGAGAAAAGAGGGGCAGGGCTCTGAAATATAGTTTAATAGGATAAAAAGGAGTAGAGCTTATGGCAGAGTGGCCACCATGAGAACTCAGAAAAGTCTGGAAGCTCTAATTTCAGACTAGATCAGCCTGGATGAGAGAGGATGAAATCCAGGATTCAGAGGCTGGGTTATAGCGATGTCATAAATAGGCTATGTTGTGGGAGTGGTGACTAGCAGATTTACAGAGAGCGTAGAAAGGGAAGAGTTCAGTCAAGGTTACAAGCAATGGAGGCAATTGGAAGAGGGAAATGGAACAGCATGGTAGGTGAAGACATCCCATCTGAGGCTAAGAAATGCTTCTGAGTCTGGGATCGCATCTCGTGAAAGCACAGAAGTGGAGAATAGAACACCACTTTTGATAGTTCTGTCTTCTCACGGAAGCACATCAAAACAATATATGTTAATAGCCATTATCTTCAATGAATATAGTGCTCTAATACAATAGCCTGTACTCTCCATGTGCGTGCTCAGTAGATAGTTCGTATTTGTGATACTTCAGTAGATACACAACTCCCCACCGGGTGATTTAGACACTTTCTTAATATTCCTTATAGTATAGTTACTAGGAGGATATATAGCTGCTATATATAGGTGTGTATGCATTGAAGAAAACCTTTATATATGTATATGTGTGTGTGTGTGTGCGTGTGTGTGTGTGTGTATGTATGTGTGTGTGTATATATATATATATATAATTTGTATATATTTCTTACCTCACCAATGAATTGCAAGCTCTGTGTGATGGTTGACAAATATATTGAGTCAGTACCTCAGAGCTCCAGTCCTCATTCTGCCACTTAATTGTATGACCTGGACCAAGTCCCCAAACCTCAGTTTTGTCTTCTGTACAATGTGAATTACAGCACTTATGCTGCTTACCTCTTAGAATTGTGAAAAGTAAGGGAAGTAATGGATGCAAAGTGTTTTATAAATTGCAAGCAGCAACCCAAAGGTAAGATGATGCGATTATCTTCTTTAACATATCTGTGTACCCTAAAGTTACTCAAAACATACGTGCTAATTCAAGAGACATAGAAAGCACAGACACAGAGAACAGCTAGCTATCAAAAACAAATGATTTGGACAACCAGATGCCAGGAGTGTGAGAACACCTATGGTTCAGAGGCACTAGCTGATGATTCCCTAGAAACCAAAGTGCTACCACAGAAGCCACGCTAGATATTAGCAGCTTTAACCTACAGGGTCCCTGCAGACTGAAAAGTGGCACGTGGCAGGCCCCTTTGGGTCTGGCCACTAGGAAGGGAAGCGGCCCGATGAAGTACACTTCCTTTACTGACACATTACAGCTCCCACTAGACTAGCTCAACACTAACCAACATTTCTCTGCCTTAATTATTGTCTTTAATGCCCACATTTTTATTCCTTTTCCAACAGTTTCAGCCAACTTTGTTTTCTCTCCCCTGTGTGACTTCTTTAACATGAGTTCCACGCGATTCAGTATTTGATCAAAGAATTTAGCACCTCCAGGTAGAAGCAGAGTCTACCAACAGGGGCGTAACCATTTTAACTGTTGGGACTGGGTCATTTATATTTCATAACCTCACCCCCAACCCCTGTGATGTACTCGTATAACATTAGTGCCAGGAATACAGAGAGTAGGTCTTGTTAACATTTCTAAAAATGGAGCCATTCCTGTCCTCTCAGCCACGAATATCTAATCAACACAAATCTAAAAATCCTGATCCAAACGAAGCCTTCAAACACCCATTTTCAGTGACCACATGTGTCATCAGCAGAGGCAGATCTACTATGAAGCTCAAGAAGCTGGACTATCAGCGATCCTCACTTGCCCTGGCCCTTTCCAACACTAGTACCTACTTTTGTAGTTTTAATGGGTGCTGTTACTCTTAAAACAAGGCCCTGTGTTATGTCACCTTCAGGCCTTACTAAACTGGGATGCACTCCTGATAATCAATATGTAGAGGCACAGACCACACATCATCCTGTTGAGACACACTCTTCAGAGTCCCCCTCACATACAAAAGGATAAAGTCTGTAAAGGAGGTGAGTTCCCATGTACCACATAACAATCATCAGGGTCACATTTCATGTCCCCACCATTTACAACATTGTGAATCTGTCTATGCCTCCTCCTGCTAGGCCCCCAAATGTGATGGAGCCAGGACTGATGTGTCTGTTTCTCTAAGAAACCGTTTGTAGCTCCAAATCAAAGGCTACTCTAAAAGAAAGAAAGAAAGAAAAGAGAAAAGAAAAAGGTTTATATAATGTACTTGTCAGAAACAAGCAATTATGAACAACATATGATTAAAAAAAAAGGGGGGGGTTCCCTGGTGGTGTACTGGCTGGGTTTTGGGGCTCTCAACTGCCACGGCCTGGGTTCAATTCCCAGCCAGGGAACCATCCAAAAAAACCAAAAAACAAAAAAACAAAACAGAAAAAGAAAAAGAAGTCATTTAAATAATAAACTCTAATTTGACTAGCGATTCACGATTTAGCAATTTACTATTTTTATTACATTTTAAATCAATCCACCTAACAGAAATTCTCTCAACCCTACACGTACTATTTCATTGCTGTAAACTATATTTCATGGCAAGACAATATCTTTCTATAATAAAATGGTAATAAAAAGAGTACCAATTATCCCAGTATTTTCTCAAAGTAGGTAGACTTTCTTTCATGCCCTAATTTTATGTTTTCCTTTGGCCCATACTAAAAGCTCGGCATAATTATCCCCGAACAGGTTGAGCAAGGTCTTCGCAAAATCTGCTCAGGGTGATTATTTAGCTTTTTTTTGTTATTTGCAGAATTTAGCTGAGACTGTTACAGTGGTTTATCAAAATAAATGCTTGATTGGCTTTAGCAGTTTTTCGTAATTGAAAAAGTAAAGAAAAAAAGAATTTTCTAATAAATGTAGGGAGAGGGAGGTTAAATACTTTAATTACTAACTTGCAAAAAGATTTCCATTTGAATATGGAAACAATATAAAGGGGTCTCTAATTTTTATGGGACTGGAATCACTCCAGAGGATTTAATGATACTGCTTGGCAACTGAAACTGTGTAACTGAATAATGTGGATCTAAGCAGACTTCCTTAAAATTTAATAGTGCTAGGGAATATTTAAAATGGGTTATTTTAAAAGGAAAGTAGAATATGCACATTTGTGTGGGGGACGGGTTTAAGGAAACCGCTTTTCTTAAATGGTATGTTTTTTTATTTCCTGTCTTAAAATGAAAACCAGTTACTTCTAAGTCAACAGACATGTGAAAGAGGGTTAACAGAAGGATCTCCCCATCAAGTATGGCTAGATATTAACTGAAGAGCTCAGGTAAATATGTCTTCCTCTTTAAAGCACACTTGACATCTCTGATCTTTGAACTCTGATTTTCACTATTTGTAGGGCTCCTGAGTATCAAGGTTTTAAGAAGTAAAGGTCTTCTTGAGCTCAAATGACCCTCATTGCCTCCTGACCCTAGTCTAGTCATATTTGGGCACCGTATTGTGGAAAAGCCGTATTAACTAGGTTTCAAGGATTCAGCCACTTCAGCTATATATCGTATCCCAAACTGGAGATTTCATAAACAAAGGAATCTCCATCCTCCTAAATATCAGTTAATGCCACCTAATCAGATCTATTATCAGCACTAATCCTAACACATAGATTACCAGCATTACAAAGCAGCCATTACTAATTAGCCTCCTTCCTAATACCACTAGCCCAGGAAAGCCTACCCACACGGCTACATTAAAAAAGAGTCAATTCTGAATTGCTGTTTTGTTTGGAAGGGGGAAAAAAAAATCTGTGTTTCTTTCCAGCTGGCAGTTTTCCTAAATTAGATTAACTTTTAATTTAAATTAAAAATTTTAAAAGCCTTACACAAAGACAGTAATTGCCCATTTGAAACATCCAAAAAAAAGGTGATTGAAGGGTACAGTAATATGCTTACATGAATAATAAATAATACTTAGCATTTAGATAGAGCATTCCCCTCATCAAATCACTTCTTTATGAGCATTAACTAATTCACACATTATCCTAGCAAGAAAAGTAAAATTAAATGATACAATGTTTCTCTACTTCAAAGTTGGGTAAACTGAGGTACAAAGAGGTGATACTGTTGTGACGCTGACACCTGAGTTTGAGAACATGGACTGTACTGTGAGACATTTCTTCGTAGGAACTGTGTATGTCCTTAAGCTAAATCTGAAATTAATTTTTGCCACAGGCAACGTTTGGGCTCTGATGACGTTACACAGGCCAATTTTGACTCCCACCTCTGCCAATGGATGTGAGGAATTTGACAAAATACCTGAAATCTTTTTGCCTTAATATCTTAATCTATAAAATGGGAAAATTATTTACATACTACACACACACACACACACACACACACAC